>PVJH01005608.1:0-98751 GCA_004026705.1 Nesogale talazaci
CATGACTTCCGTTACTGTTTCTGAAGAGTTTATTGACATATCTTGGATTTCATGTATTGAATGACCTTAATTACACAAAGGAATATACATATGTCTCACAAAATTAAAGAGGTAAAATTAAGGCCATAATAGTTAGGGGAAGAAATATTAAAGACCTAGTGATGTGTTTTATCATTGCTATACTACACCCTGGATATATGATCACTTCATGTGGCCCTTCCCTTTCATGAGGGAGTGTCCAGTAATCTTACAGGTGGGCTTTGGGTCTCCACATTGTCCGCATTCCTTCACATCTATCTGACTGCTTATTTTTGAATTTCTGAAACCTGTTCCTGTTGACACCTCATGATCACAAAGGCTGGTGTGCTGCTTCACTGTGGGTGTTGTTGCTTCCCTGCTAGAGGGCCACTTGTTCAACTTCAAACTTTTCAGACCCCAGACGCTATATTTTTTTAATACCCAGGCAATGTTAGCTTTCTTTACCACATTTGCTTTTGCCTTTATTCTGTCTTCAGTGAGTATGCCAGCAAGGTAGGTATCAGATAGTGCCATATTATTAGAACAAGTCATTCTTACACTGGGGTAAGATCTAACTAGAGGTCCAAATTCCATTTGCTTCTTTACTGCACACACACACACACACACACAATACACTTATTTTTAAATATTTATATATCTCTATTGATATCTCTCTATATAATTTTTACTTTCTTATTCATTCCTCTTTGTCTTTTTTTCCTCCTCCACTAATATTCTTTTACCCATAGTTCACCACAGTCATTCCTCTTGGATACATTTCAATTGATCAGACATGACCAAGAACACCACATCCTCCTCACCATCAATTTTAGATCCCTTGTTTGGGATCCCTGTTAGTTTCTCATCACACCTCTCCACACCCCTCCCACCCTGGAACCGGTAATAATAATGACTGTATAACTCCACTTGAGGGGAACAAAAAGCAGAAGTGCTGGTGAATGTATACAGTGGAAGATCTAAGATATGGCAAGAAATTATGTATATATATGTATAGTAATAAGGGTTTCTGGGGCTAGTGCAGAAGGTGGGAATAGAGTGAAAATGATATCAAAGAGTTCAAGAAGAAAGAGAATGTTTTTAAAATGATGGTGGCAAAAATTATGCTTGATCTAATTGAATGATGGATTGTTGTAATATCTCTAAGAGCTCCCAATAAAATGGAAAACAAAAATAAGTTATTTTGTATCCTAAAACATGATTGCAGAAGTCTAAATGACACTGATTTCTTTCTTCTCAAATTACCAGAACACTCTTCTTGTTGAATGAATGGACATTTGAACCTGTTCTGATTAACACTGGCAAGCATGGAGACTTCATCAATGCTTTCCTCGTTGAATGATGACTGTAAATCGGACAACTACATTGAACCTCACTACAAAGAATGGTATCGGGTTGCTGTTGATACTCTGATTGAACATGGATTAGAAGCCTACCAAGAATTTCTTGCCAAGGAACGTGTGTCGGAATTTCTAGCTGAGGAAGAAATTAATTATATTTTGAAAAATGTTCATAAACTTTCACAAACTACAACACATGGTACCGAGAATTCTTGTGATGATACTTCATCTTCTGGGACTTATTGGCCCATTGAGTCTGACGTGGAAGCTCCAAACCTCGACTTGGGCTGGCCATATGTGATGCCTGGACTATTAGGTGGCACACATATAGACCTCTTGTTTCATCCACCGAGGGCCCAGCTACTTACAATAAAGGAAACCATTCGGAAGATGATCAAAGAAGCAAGAAAGGTAACAGCATTTTTATTTTGAATTGAAAAATTTTGAACATGCCATAAAGTACAGTGAGTAATCTAACAGACATGTGTGCTAATCAAGGAATTTCTATCTATGTAGAGACAATGCTTATTTTCAGTCGATATATGTTAGCCATAGAAAAGTCGCTCTTTCCCCATATATTGGATGTATCAGAGAACTCTAGCTGTTAGTCCTAGCTAAAGATAGAATTTTATTTCTCTTCTGAATGTACAGAGCCCCAAGATATCCCCTGCTTCCAAAGACTAGTTTCTATGGACTTGGAATAGGATGATTGAGACACTCCTATGTCCTAATCACATTTCCCACTATATAAAAAGAAATAATTTTTACTATATAAAAGAAAATGTATCTGTAATGAATGTAGTACATACAACGTTTTGATCTCAGCAGGGATCAACCCTAATTTCTGTGCTAAACCTGATTTATGCTATGAAATTAGTCATACGATTATGGTTACTTTATCTTGTTCTTGAGCTGTCTGCTCACACTCATTGTCATCAAGTCAGTAACCCGCTAATGCAAGGTAGCTCTGCTCCGGTGGGCTTCTGAACCTGGCACTCTTTGCAAGAACGAAAAGCTTCATCTTTCTCCTGCTCAGTTATGAAATCATGCATGTTACTGCAAAATTCTAAAGGATGGCCTTAGCGTATCTAGAATTTTAAGATGGTCTAATTTATGTTCTTTAGCAAATATTACTCTGGCTTATGCATCTCAGAGGTTGTATTTTACTGTTCAGACTTTCTTTTCCCACAGATATTTTCTTTTAACAAATTTTGTAAGTCATTGGGAGTTTTCTAGGTACCCCACACCATGCTAGGCAATGTGGAGAGTACAAAAGAACTTTTTAACTGACCTCAACCTAAAGTTTAATAATTAGCAAGAAGAAGTTTTGTTTTTAATTATAAGGTGCCACTAAAAACCCCAAGTCAAATCCGCAAGTGTGTAATTGATCTGCACACTCAGGAGTGCTCTGAGTGTTACATTAGAACTGCTTCATAGAGTCTTCAAGGTGACACGTCTCTCTGCGCACCCCTCTTCCTCCTACAGAAGGTCTGGTGGTTCCGACTGGTGATCGTTTGGTTAACAGCCCAGCGCTTTACCCACTACGCTACCAGGGCTCCTTGCAGAAGTGATAGGATATAGATTTTTAGACCTAAAGGAAGGATGCACACATACATGTTATTGCTTTCCTCCATGTCAACCAGACATAGAAATGCTTAGTAAAGCCTGCTTTTATGAACTCCAGAAAAATAAGACTCTTGAAATCTGTGGTATCTCAAGACAGGCACCTAAAAGCCTTGTAATCTGTTAAGGAGACAAAATGTTCCAAAGCTAAAGTGTAGACTTTACAAAAATAAGGTGATTTTCCCTTGCCTCATGCTCATCCCCTCCTTTAATAATCTGACTTTTAGTGATAGCAACTCCTTTACCAGGGTGACAGTAAGGAAAGTATTATTTTTTATTAATAGTACATTTGTTAATAATTACCTATGGGTGCAGGCACACGGAGGCATGAAGATGTGATGAATGAATTTAGCTGTCAGTCTGATTTTCTGAATTGAACAATGAATCTTTCTAAAACTGCTGCCCTGTGTTCTGTGAATCAACTAAGCAGCTGTGTTTTGCAATATGACAAAATTCAAAAACAAAAGACAAGGATAAGAATCAGTCCTTGCAAAAGATAATAGAATAAATATTAAGTGCAAACATTGCTAATTTTTGTTTGTAAAGAATAATAACTTTTGAGCCCTAGTGTTAACTAAAAATTAAAAGGAAGAAAACAACACTGAAATTAAGATTACTTTTTTTAATGGCAAAATTACTAGCCTGTACAACAGACAATTTGCTTTGCGGTATTGATTTCTCTGATGCAAATATAATTCAGGGCATATCATGAAAACTGAACACTAACCTTGATCTTAAATGCATTATTTTAATGTGACAGCTGTATACAATGATCCTCTGAGCGTACTATTCTCTACCCGATCGTTGTCCTCTGGTAATTCTCCAATGCAGTGGTAAACTGAGGTTATCAATGTCCATATTGTTAGATGATAGGGTAATTTTCTCTTCCATGAAAGAGAATTTTAGCTTCTTTTACTTTTACTCAGTTTGTATGCACATGTCCAAATTGAAGTCAAAGAGAAAATTATTTGAAATGCATAGATTTGGTGTATCATTTCAATGGAATATAAATCATAACACATAGTTCAGAGTATTTTTCCTTGTTTTCAAAAGCACTAGAGAATGTTGTGACTTCTACTTATATGCAATAACTTCCATTAAAATAGACTATATTTTATGTAAATCATATTTCTTAGGTATTTTGAAAGCTTCTATATAACTATGTCAATTAAAAGATTTTTGACAAATTGATTACTCTGGGGGAAAAGTTATTGATCTCATATTTTATTAGTAAGACTACTTAAATCCATGATTAGATAAGTTCTAATTTTTAAAACAAGAAAAGAAAATATGATTATGAAGAAAATCTTATCAGAGTACACTGATTTTAAAGATTATATGTAACATTCATGGCTATCATTAATTCAGGTGATCAGCTGGATTCTTACTGTCTTTTAAAATGAACAAAAGCCAATTCGTTTTTATGGTAGACAACTGTTTTTGAATCACTGTAGAGGACAGATATTATTGGTAATGCTCACTAAATTCTCATGTCATTAAAAAAGGGTGGTTTTCTTCTTCATATTTTAATGGTTTTAATAAAGTCCTTGACTCTAAAAATTTGAGGCAGATTATTTTGATAACTGATATAGTAAAGCTCTATGGCGATATGAAACCAAACAAAGGAACTAGGCATCAGCAAAGCAGGGCCCAAGAAGAGATCTCAGATAACCTAAATGCACATTCACCGTTTTGTCTGCAATTGAGAGAAGGCACTCCGGAAAGTAAATGCCATAGAAGCCATTGCCGTTGAGTCCGTTCTGGTTTACAAATGCCAGACCCTGGGTAAAGCTTAAAATAATGAAAAGAAACCAAAAGAGCATTCTACTTAGAATTTTAGCATGTACAGTTGGTCACAACCATGAAGTAGGCCTGTTGCTCCCTTTCACAAGGAATTAGAAATGACACTATATCTAGACTCTCTTGCTGGAGATATTTTGTGTGTGTGTGAGTATTGTTTTATCTGCTTTTATTTTTAAAAATCATTTTATTGGGGGTTCATACAACTCTTATCACAGTTCATACATACATCCATTGTATGCAAAGTACATTTGTACATCTGTTGTCATCATCATTCTCAAAGCATTTACTTTCCCCTTAAGCCCTTGGGAATAGCTCCTTATTTTCCCCCTTCCCTCCCTGTGCACCCTCTCTCATGAACCCTTGATAATTAATAAGTTATTATTATTTTGTCATATCGTACACTGTCCGATGTTTCCCTTCACCCACTTCCCTGTTATCCATACCACAGGGAGCAGGTTATATGTAGATTCTTACAATTGGCTTCCCCTTTCTCCCCGACCTTTCCCTCACACTCCTTGTATTACCACTGTTCTCACTGGTCCCCAGAAGGGATCATCTGTCTGGATTTCCCATGTTTCTGGTTCCTAACTGAAGATATTTTTAAAATAAATACTTAATTAAAATTTCATTAATGTGAATGATCTTATTCCTAAATTAAGTAATGAAATCTTGGAAGACTTCTGTCATTGTAGTATGTAGATGGATTTTTTATTTATTCAATTCATTCTTGCCAATAATCACTTTGAAGTTGTTCAGTGTTTTGGTTTTGATTTCATGCTTGCTTATTTTGTTTGTTTTTGTTTGTAATATTTTCTTACAGAACTCTCAGTGCACATAGCATCTTACTTGTGCCCTAAAATGGTTGTGTTTTTAAGTGTGTTCTCTTTTTTAACCCCTTTCTATTTTAAGCTTTCAGTATGTGGTTGACATAATTACATCTGGGTCAGCTTTATAAAATCTGATACTGTCTAGCAAGAATTTTCCCAGGTAATTATTTACTCAAGAAGTGTTCCCAAGATGACATATGTATATATGTATGTGTGTATGTATATTTGTGTGTGTACATATACATCCTAATTACTGTGAACTCCTCTTATGAAAGCATCCTCTAATTACTTTAAAAAGTCATCTTTCATTAAAGTAATTTTTCGTTCAGTTACTCAGTGGTCGTTATCCACAGAGTAAAAACTTTTGCAAGTATTGAGCACGTACATGCATAACCAGTGTGCCATTTGTATCTGTTACATAATCCTAGTCTAGCTTCTGTGGTGAGATGTGAATCTTACTCTTGCGAAATATGAATTTAAGAAGATACATAAGCAAAAGTCTAGTGGGAATTAGGGCAGAGTCATTCCTGAGGTGCTTTCTACTGTACCATCCAAGTGGAGGCTCCTCCCTGACTCACTGTTCTGGGTGTGTCCCTTATGACCTTAGGCCTTATTAGTAATACAGAAAGCAAGTAACCACCTCTCTACCTAAGAGCGACACAGAGAAAGGGGAACAGATGGTATGGGTGCTTTCTGGGAACCAGCTGTTCTAGCCTGCAGACTTGGCGATTAGGGCTATACCCCTGCTACCAATGACCCTGATGTTATTAAGCGTTTTTTAACACAATTACTTAAAGAAGATTAGAGAAGAACGAAGGTAATTTATAAGGACTCTTTAATGTCATTGCAAGACATAGTTTCAGGCTTCCATGGTTGTCTTGATAACCTTTAAGAGTCAAAGCTGAGGCCTTTTTATATTTGTCACCCAAATTTAGATAATGCTGTTTTCAAAAGAGGTATTATGGATTGATATGAATCTTTCATTCAATCAGAAATTGTATGACACCCACCTCAAAAACTTATTCCTAAAAACAAAAACAAACTTATTCCTATTGGATATTACAAGTCTTAACCTCTTTAGTTTTCTTTTTTTTCCATTTCTAAAATGTTGATGCTAATTAATATGCCACAAGAGTCTTTGGAGAATTGAATGAAGTAGCTGACATATTTAGCCATGATGGCTCCCAGATAGTTGACACCTAAGTAGGGTGCAACAAGGACCCTTTCTTGCCCTAAATTAATTCAGAACTTTGTTTTGACAAGATATCAGCCTAGACTTTTGTCTGATCTGGACGATATTCTATTAAAATGAATGTAATCTGTGAAGTGATCAGTAGCTGTTTGTAAAATAGCTATTCATTAAAATACTTGAGCAGGTTTTAAAAATACGCTTGAGCTTTCTAGTTTGGTTGCATATCCAAGGACCCAGGAACTGAATGTCTGTACTTTTCCAGGCCATGCTTTATCAATTAAAACCCAAATCTATCATTTTAATTTCAAAATTGACAACTTAGAAAAGAGTTTTAAAGACAAAAGTTATAGTTGCTTACAGGTGGCAATAAATTTGTCAAAAATTGTCTTTCTATTATCAACTTGTGTTTGCACTGATAGCTAGAGAGAAATTTTAAAATTTGAGTTATTTGAGGGTACATGATAATTTATCTGATTAAGGGGAAAATTCTTAAAACTATTTTCTTTACCCAGATATTAATTATTCTTAATGTTTCTAAATTCTATTTAACCAAAATGAACCATCATAAGCTGTTGCTCTAGAAACTGCATATGGCCTATGGTGCATGCAATCTTTCTTTTGAGCTTAGAAGAATCATTACAGGCTATAGCTTTTAGCTATAGGGACCCCTGACTCTGTGGAGATACCTTCAGTAGTTTATTATAATGACAAAACATGATTCTCATCCCAAATCCTGTTATCAAGTTATTCGTATGCTCAAATAGCACCTGTATTTCATGCCCAAAACAGACAAGCAAGAATCACACAAACAAACTCACTGCCATTGAGATGATTCAGGCCAACAGTGACTCTGTGGAGTAGAGTAGAAACGTCTCTTTGGGTTTCTGAGGCTGTCATTTTTTACAGGAACCGAAAGCCTCATCAGTCTCCTGCAGAGTAGCCAAGGAGTTCAAAGTGCTGACCTTGAAATGAGCAATGCAATATATATTCCACAAGCCACCAGGCCTCTCTTTATTTTTCCATGGAGATGGAATGACTCCAGGACCAAACTGAAAATAGATATACAAGTAATTTGGTGAAGACGACTGTAGAGTGGTCTTTCAACGTGAGTGAGAAGTACTAAGGCCAAGAATAGTAGCATGAGCATTAGGCATAAACAATAGGCATTGTCTTTTGAAACTTCATTAATAAAAAGTTACCAGCAGCTGAATGAGATGAGGGGTAGGATCTGAGGTACACATTAAGTCAACTTATTAGCCGTTAACTTTTATGAGAATAATAGCTATTCTCTTGTCTCTCTTCAGTGAAATGTAATGCATTATGAAGATTTGCTGTGAGCCTCATTTTCATACACTGAGCACTGTGTCTTCTGTCTACCATTTATATCTATTGGATTGCTCATCTGTAGTTGCCACAGGATTTGTTCTGTGAAACATACAGATTTGTGCTGGGTAGATTGGGGCTTTCATTGATAAAACATTGCCTAGGAAAATATGGACATTCTTCAAAATTCTTTGAAAAAAATGGTTTTCTTTCATCTTTCGGGATGTATCTAACATCTGAGTTAAGTAATGGATTTACATTATGTAACTTATTTAAAGAGAAAGTCATATTTGTTGAGCTGTGCAAGGCACTGTGCTAAGCCTTGTGCACGTACGTATTTCATTGAATTAACCTTATTACAACCTTATGAAGAATGTACTTTTATCAGCCATATTTTACTGATGAATAATCAGCTTTTTACTAATAGATTATGCCTCTTGTGAATGATATCAGTGAAACTAAAGTAATTGTAATTAGAAATAGCATTAGCAATCCAGTATCCCATGTGATCGCTGAAGACAATATGGTTGCAGAAGCAAATGTGATGAAGAAAGCTGGTGGTTCCTACTCAAAAGTTATAGTGTCTGGGGTCTTAATGGTTTGAAGATAAACAAGTGGTCATCTAGCTCAGAGGCAGCAAAACCCACATGGAAGAAGCACACCAGCCTGTGTGATTATGAGGTATCGATGGGAATGGGTATCAGGCATCAAAAACCCAGAACAAAATCATATCCAATGTGAATGGGGTGGGGGTGGGGAATGTAGTGGAGATGAATGCCCATCTCTAGACAATTGGACATCCCCTCACAGAGGAGTCAGAGAGAAGGGATGCAGCAGTCAGGGTGCATTATAGCACCAATGAACCACAGAACTTTCCTCTAGTTCTTTAGTTCTTCGTTCTCCCCACTATCCTGACCTTAATTCTACTTTACAGATCAAGAATAGACCAGAGCATGCACACTGCTACAGATAAGAACCTGCGATCCAGGGAATCCTGGATAGATAGACCCCCTCAGGGCCAACAAGGAGAGTAGAGATACCAGGAGGACTAGGGGAGGGTGGGGGGCAGAAAGGGGAATCAATCAGAAGGATCAGGAGGGGGATGAACCACAGAATCGTGGGGGAGGGGTGATGGGGGATGATGTAAGATATGAAAATAATAATCTATAACTTATCAAGGGTTCTTGAGGGCGAGTGGGCTGGGGAGGGAGGATGGAGAAATAGGGAGCTGATATCAAGGGCTCATGTGAGAAGAGATTGATTTGAAAATGATGATGACAACATGTGCAAATGTGCTTCACACAATGGATGAATGCATGGATTGTGATGCGAGATGTAAGAGCCCCCAATAAAAGTATTTCATAAAAAAGAGATAGCATTATATTGCTAAGTGATGTTATTAGAAGATCTAGTGCCAAGCCAATAGGATTGAGACCAATCAGTGAGAATGTGGAAGCAATGATTCTGAGTTGAGCCAAGTATAAAACCCATTGGTTGTTTGTAAAATTCAAAAGTAAATCACCTAAGATAGAATATTGGGATAAATAGATTAGGTGTACCATGTGGAATACACAACCAAGTATGGATTCCCTGAGTTAAAATATAAAAGAAATTCAGGCAGAAAAGGGGAACAATCGGATATTGAGGTGCCATTACTAAGGAGATCGTGTAGTCCCTGACTAACCATGTAATTTTAAAATATGACAGTCATTCATTCATGCAGTACATATTTAGTGAGTGGTTACCGTGTGCCAAGTACTGCTGTGGAGGGCCTCATGAGCCAATATAAGCATCACAGCTTATTTCTGTGTGAAATGGGCATCTAGAGACTTTTGAGTTAAAGGGACATATCAATATTAACATATTTTAACACTAAGTGAACAGTTGGAGGTCTGAACCTACTTAGTGACTCCCTGAGGGCAAAACTTCTCAATCTTGACCCGCAGAGATTCCAAACCCACCCCAGCACATTCATTCACCCTCTTGCAAGCTTTGTGCCTGTCCTTCCAAGGCAGCTCTGTTCTGTTACATGGGGTAGCTGAATAGTCTTTGATTTAGTGGCACCCAACAGCCGTAAATAACAACATCAGCAGAGACCGAGGCTTTAGTACTGAAAATTCACTTTAAGACAATGTTGCTGCGAGGTGCTATTGGAGCGGTTCCCATCCGTAAGGACCACGTGCACCACCAAATGAAAAGCTGCCTGATGTGCACCGTTCTCATGAGTGTTCCTATGCCAGTGCCTACTGGTGCAGCCGCCGTGTCAGTGCATCCGGTTGAAGGCCTTCCCCTTTTCTCTTGCTACTCCACCTGAGCCAGAATGATGTCCTGCTCCAGGAATTGCTCTCTCTGACAGTATGTCTATCCAGACCAAGTAATCCGAAGTCTTGCTATCCATGCCAGTGAAGATTTCCCTGGCTGTACACCTCTCCCAAGAGAGATTGGTGAGCCCTTTTAGTACTCTGGATTAGAAAGTAAGTTGATATTGATGAAGGTGTCTTAAATTAGAGTGATGGATTTAATGGTTAGATTTCTGATCTATTTGGAAAATCTATTTGAAGTGTGGGCTGTGAAGTAAATTGAGGAGCCGAGAAGAACTCCACATTTTTTACCTGCAAAAAACCAAACACTTGGAGTGATGGTCTCCTTCATTTATCATCAGTGTGAGAAACACCAGAGAGCTGAGATGAGAAAGTAGGCAGAAAGAGAGCAGGTCCCAGGCTCCTTCAAGTTATCACTTTTCCAACACCTTGAAATGGTGCAGCCACATGACCTGAGCCAGGGATCCTTAGCCTGCAGTTCTGATAAGAAATCATGTTCATGCACCCAGAGCAAGTTGTGCAGTCTGCTGGCTGAGCACCTGCATGTTAGACCTGACAGAAACTCCTTCAGCTGTGAGCGCAGCCAAGGTGAGTTGGATGGGCTCCACCATTGCCTGAGGAGGCTGTCATCTGTGAACCTGCCTGTCATCTGCCTTCCCAGTCTCCGGCAGCTTGAATCACAGGAGAAATAAGGGTTCAGAGATGAAAGAAAGTAGATGGGCTGGGGGTGTGGGGAAAAGGCACTATGGCTCAGGCCAGAAAGCAAGCACAATTGTCACCGAACACTGTCAGTCCTGGCATTCAGAGCCTAGGTGAGGGATTGTTTGAATCTTACTTGGACAAGATTCAAATGCAAGGGAGTGGGTAAATAAGGCTTGGGAGATAAGAACAAGACCAACTGGCTGCTAATGCAGCACCCCATAAAACGGGAGCTCATAAATGGAACCTCCCAACACTTACTCTTTTCAAATAAAGTTTACCAGCACTTATTAAGCAACCTTCATGTGCTGGATCAGGTGAATAAAAGATACAGAGAAAGACACTGGGACATTGTGATAGGCGAGCATCCCTTTTTCATGGGCTACATTGAGGGGTGGCATTTGGAGAAGTAGGAATTTTTATCAGGAAGATTTTAGTCTCGTTTCAAACAATAGGGAATAAAAGGAAAGTTCGGTGCAGTGGAAAAAGGGAGACGAAGGACGTCAGGAGTGGTTGATGGAGGCCAAATTATGAAGGTCTTTTTATCCAAACTTGTGGATTTGAAAATTGGGAAGGCCTGAAATGTTTTTGAAAAGGATAGTGATGTCATTAAATGTGATCTTATACATAGTAATACTATGCTTTGATTGGTTAAAGCATAACAATAAATAAAACTGGCTTGTAACTCATGCTGTGTAATATTCCATAGGAGGTCTGCAAGTGGCTGAAGTGTATTATAAAATGTAATGTTTTCTTGAAGTGAGAATGTATCTTCCATTTTCTTCTTGAACAGAAGATAATTATGTTGAAACACCTTGAAGATTCGGGGGGGGGGGGTGGCGGTCAAAAATCATTTTTCCAATAGCATAGAAACGTTTATGAAACAAAAATATCAAAGCATGAAGGTATTCCTTGTCAATATTTCCTCTATTTCTATTTATGTGCGGACACTTCTGAAAGCAGTGTTTCCATCTCTCTTCACCCTTTCTTGTAAGACTTCTTCAGTTTTTATCATACCAAAAAGGAAGCTCGTTATCCTCAAGAGACCCAAATCATATTCTTATGACAGTTCTTTGAGTTGGGGGAACAAAAAGAAGTGTGAAGGGGCAAGATCAGAACTGCAGGGTTGGGAGGAGGGCGATTTCCCAAGGAAATTCCCCAAAGGCAATACTTGCTACACTTGAAGGAGCAGGAACATTGTCATGCTGGGGGGGAGGAGGGGGAGAGGAAATGTCCACAGTACAACTTTGTGGACCTTTGTTCACCAAAGCCGTTTTTGGTGTTCTTAAAACTGTTTTTTGTTTGTTTGTTTGTTTGTTTGTTTTGGGGGGGACATCACTGCCCTCTGGTGGTGGGAGTAGGAGGCCCAGCCTTGCTGCTGGCTTTGAACCTCCAACCCAGTGGGCCGCAGTCCCGTGCACAACCACTACGCCACCGGGGCTCAGCCTTAAAACTTTTTAATAAAGCCCCATTACCATCCTTTGTCCTTAAAGAAAATCTTGGGAATCTGGCCTCCCTAAACAAACAACAAAAAAAGCAAACAAAAACCAGAATAGTGTTGCCATACCTTCTGAACTTAAACCTTAATCTTCCAATAGAGATAATCACTGCTTTTGATATTAGAAATGTTCATCCTTGTTTAATGGATAGGAAGATAAATGTGTACATGGATGAACATATGCGTGCTGTATTTTAATTTTTAATATGTTATTGGGATATGCATAGGGACTGTGGACTCAATTTCAGCTTAGAGTTAACACCTGGTGATCTAGTTCTACAGTGATTAAAACTTAGCTTTTTAAGGTAATGATCTGCTGTGGGGTCACTCTGAGACAAATTTACTTCACTGAGCCCAATATCTAATACAGATCTTTGAAGCAGAATGTTCACTTGTATTATAACTGAGGGCATATTAAGTAAAAACATATGTCTGCTATTTTGTGTTTTGTTTTTCATTTAGGATTTCCCTCCTAAGACGATAAGTTATTTCTTGTACTGATAGGCAGTTAGGTAATAAAACAGGAACAGGGTGACTGCCTGTCCTGGGAGCTAGTAATGAGGTTCATTGGGTGGAAGGACTTTAAAAACGGTAATAAGATTGACTAAAGTTCAATCTGCTTTTTATTATACCACGTGCCAGCAATGGTAAATAGTGTAGTGATAGCATCCTCTGCCCCCACCCACTAGGACAACCCTCTCCCAATGCTGCTTCCCCAAATTTCCTGCTCCTCAGCAACCCCCAGTTTGTCATGGCTGAGATCCTTGCTACTTTAGAAAGGAAGGAAAATCTATTAACTGTGTATTCATTTGTCACTCCAGGGTTAAGAGATGCTGGTAGTTTTACACGCAGAAAAGGCTTGTGCACTTACATTTGTATTCACAGACCAAAACTTGCCATTGGCTTTATTAATTTCTTATAAATAGCCACATTTCCATTTTGCCTCTGAATTCAAACGTGGACAATGCTGTAAACAAGTAAATAAGTGCGAGAGGCAGACATTGCTGATTGAGTGTTTATCCAATAACTGCGACTGGAAAATCCATAGTCATGGAACTAAATCAGCATTCCAGTCAGAGTTGTCCTCTCTGAGCCTGCTGGGATTCTAGAACAATGATTAGAAACAAAAATCTGAGATGTATGGGCATTTCATCTTTTTACAAATGAGAGAGGGAACTTGAGAAAGGTAACTAGAAGTGTTCAGTCATTCTACTGGTTAGAAACCCTCGTGGTTCATCGTATTCAGACTCCAGACACAGTTCCAAGATTCTTTGATATCCTCTTGCTTCTCTACTGCAAAGATCTACCCTGGTTAATGATATTAAGACTATTATGAGGTACCCTTGAGTCAGTTCTGACGCAGTGTACCATACGTATGACAGACTGAACAACATGCTGCCTGCTACACAATGCTCATAAACGTTGCCATGTTTGAGCCTGTTGTTACCTCCACTATATCTTTCCATCTCACTGAGGTTCTTCCTCTTTTTATTTTTGCTCACCCTCTACTTTTCAACCACAATGTTCTCCAGGAATCAGTACCTCTTGTTAAGATGTCCAAACATCCTTGCTCTGCGGAAAATTCTGCCTATACTTCTTCCAAGACAGATATGCTCTTCCTGAAAGGAAGAGACATAGGCCATGTCCATCCTAATTAGTACTTTGTGTCAGACATGGTTCTAAGTACTTTATATGTATTAACACATGTATCTTCACAACAGTTTCTAAAGCAGGTACCATTATTAACCTATGTTCCCAGGGGAAGGATGAATAGTAGATCTTATACTTGACTCCCAGCAGTAGGCTCAAACAGAAATTGGATTCTATCTATTGCAGTCTATTAATTCTGATAGACAATCTTGTGCAGGTGCTATGCAAGCCAAATAAATTCACACAACCACTCTTTTTGTAGGTATTTGCTACATTGACTCTGGAGTTTCTATCAGATGAAATCGGACTCTTAAGCCTGGCATAGATGAGACCCCTCATGCTTGACCTCCTGGTACCTCCTTGAGCTAAGTTTCCACTGCAGTTTCCCATTGAGTTTCCCCCATAGTTTAGAACTGTATGGGAAGGAGAAGGCAGCCTCATGTTTCTCCTTCAGAGTAGCTGCTGGTTTTGAATGACTGACTTTGTAGTTAGTAGTACCCCATGCTGTCAGGGATCCAAGGCTTAGTTAAGAAATAAATGTACGTATGGAGCCAAATTCATCAAACCTCTTTCTAAGTTACATTTTCAAATATGTACTTCATTTCAACTTTTAAGAACCCAATTTGAAAAACCTTGCAGCTCCTTCCCAAAGTAAAGGATTGCCTTGTCAGCTCCCTCTTGAAGTATATTTTTTTAACGTTGACAGATTCTCATTCCATCAGCAGAGCTTTTAGGGTTTATTTACATAATTGTGTAGTAGCAAAATCCCTGGAGCTTAAAGTTGCAGATTTCCCACAGCTTAGTTTCACCTAATGCTTATGTCCATGCCATTTTATTTTAAGAGTCAGATCAAAGAAATCGAAAGTCCAAACCTATAAACCTACTGCTGTCAAGTCAAATTTCAACACACAGCAACCCTGGAGGACAGAGTGGTCAGCCCCACTTGGCTACCAGTGCTGTACCTTTGTATGGGAGTGCCAACAGCTTTGAGCTGGTATACCTTGTGGGGTCAACTGCAGACCTTTCAGTTTGCTTTACAAGGGCACCTCCCCAGCAGTTAATGAAAAATAACACTTTAGGAACTATCATCCATATAATTCACTCATCAGTTATACATGTGACAAAACTTCTGTAAACTTCAGAAGTTGAAAAGCATCTCCATTTTTATTAAAAAGTCATTTTATTGGGGGCTCATACATCATTTTTCACAATACATAAATACATATACTGTGCCAAGTATCTTCACATGTCTGCAGCTGTTACCATTTTCCAAATATCTGCTTTTCTACTTGAGCCCTTGATAACAGCTTCCCATCCTTCCCCCTCTTCCCCGGCTTCTCTTCCCCACCAACCCTCAATACTTTATAAATTATTATTGCTTTGTCATATCTTATACAGGCCGACTTTTCCCCCAGCCCACTCCTTTGAGGTCTGTCCTCCAGATAGGAGGTTATATGTATATCCTTGCAGTTGGTTTCATCTCTCTACCCCACCTTCTCTCCACCCATCCAATAACTCCAATCTCACCACTGGCCCCAAGGGACTCATCTGCCCTCAGTCCCCCATATCCAGCTTCCCTTTCTACCAGTATACCTTCTCCAGTCCATCTGGATTTGTAAGGTAGAGTTGGGACCATAATAGTTAGGGGGAGGAAGCCTTCAGGAACTAGAGGAAAGTTGTATGCATCGTCACTGCCTCACTGCACCTTGACTGGTCTGTCTCCTCCCCATGATTTCCCTGTAAGGGGGTGACCAATTACACACCAGCGGTCCTTAGGTCCCCACCCTGCTCTTCCCCTCATTCATAATGATGTGATTCTTGTTCTTTGATGCTCAATACCTGCTCCCTTTGACCCCTCTTTATCACACAGGCTGCTGTGCTTCTTCCATGTGAGCTTTGCTGCTTCTGCGATGAACAGTGACTCGTTTATCTTCAAGTCTTCGAGACTCCAGACACTTAATCATTTGGTAGCTGGGCAACATCCATTTCTTTCACTCTGTTTACCTCTGTATCCATTTGTCTTCAGCGATCTTATCGGGAGTCAATTGATCCATTGATTTTGATCTTTGTTCTTTGATGCCTGATACCTGATTGTTTCAGCACCTCATGATCACACAGGCAAGTGAGCTTCTTTATGGTGGGCTTTGTAGCTCCTGAGCTAGGTGGCTGCTTTTTTATGCTCAAGCCTTTAAGACCCCAGACGTTGTATCTTTAACTGTGAGGAAGCACTGAAATGCCAATGAAGGTGGAGCATGATGGTGGTACAGGAAGGAGATTGAAGGAAATAAAGGAAAGGGCTAGAAGGCAAAGGGCACTTACAGAAGTCTAAACATAGGCATGTCCATTCGTAAATATAGTTATCTATTATAAGGAGGGAATAAATAAATAAATATTTATACATTAAGTACTGGGTAGCAAGTGGACCTCACCCAGGTGATCTCTCAATGCAAGAACTCTTTGTTCTATGAATCTGGTATTCCACGATGCTCACTGGTCCAATATGATCACTGAAGTAAAATGGGTGCATAAGCAAATGTGGTGAAGAAAGCTGATGGTGCCCAGCTATCAAAGGATATGTCGTCTGGGATCTTAAAAGCCTGAAGATAAACAATAGACCATTTACCCTAGAAGTGGTCACACCTACACAGAAGAAGCACAACAACCAATGTGGCCACAAGGTGTTGAAAGGACTAGGAAACAGGCATCAAATGGGGGGGTGGGGGGGAGGGGAGAGAGAAACACATATCACATATCACCTCCCCAAGGCGCCCACTGAGAGAAACACATATCACATATCACCTCCCCAAGGCGCCCACTGAGGAGTTGTGGGAGCATGAGCAAAAATGGTGAAAAGCTTCTACTTTTTTATTAACCAATTCCAGTTACTGCAAAGGGGACAGTAGTGATGTCTTGAGCTTTAATCCTTATGGTCAGCAATTCAAAACTACTAGCAGCAGCATTGCAGAAAAAGATTGGGCTTCTACTCCCTTAACAAATATAGTCTCAGAAATCCACAGGGAGGGTCACTACGCATCAGCATGGACTCGATGGCATGAGAGTCACTGCTGAAGAAATTGCTACAATTTTCTGAATAATGCTATGTACCAAAACAATCCATTCACATTGCATTGCTGGGGAAAAAATGATAAGCATAATTTAAAAATTTTTTAATACATTTTGTTAATGGGGTTTAACAATTAGAACTGGACCCAACAGCCTTATCCTCTTCAAACTCCAAAGTTCAATTAATTCCCATGCTAAATCTGATGCTTCTTTCTTCATTAGGACTGAATTCACCTTAAGAGTGAATTCTTTGAACTGTTCCATCCTTCCTCTTTAAAAGCTTTCTTCTCATCTAGCATGTGTTTTAGAAGGACAAAACACTGATCTGTACTCTTGTGTCCCCTTCCTCCTATTGCTGTATTTTCCCCAAAAATCCTTCGTTTGATGTTTATGATGACTTTCTTCCTGCTTTTCAGGGTGGTCAGATGTTGTTTGACTCTATCCTGAGATACACTCTGGTAACTTTCTAACTTTTTGACTATTATGTTTCCTTAAAACTCACTTCCAGTAAGTTTCTCTTGAGCTTCAACAATTCCATCAAGACTTAACTGATATCTTTTTCCTACCTGGAACCTCATAGGCTAGTGTTATCCACATGATCAAGGCCACTTCTCTGTAAATACTACCACCAGACGTCACGGATTGGATCCCAACTCCAGGCAGTCCATGAATGAGGGAGGGAACTGTGCACCATAGGATTTCCAATGGCTGAATTTTTGTAGATATATGGTCAGACCTTTCTCTCTAGGCACTTGTGGATGAACTTGAACCTCCACCCTCTGAGTTAGCATTAAATATGTTAACTGTTGGCACCACTCAAGAATTCCTCTCTGTAGAAAGCATCTACCTAAAACTTTATCATGGGTTGCTATGTTGTTTTTTTTTTCCTTGTAGTGCTTATATTATCCTTCCAGCTATTATTTTGAAATCTCCACTTCTTTTCAACTCCTGAAAATGATATGCACGCATACATATGCATATATTTCATTAATCAGTGCCTTCATTCCCTCTGTAGGTTATTCCTTAATATTGTCTTTCATTTCCCATATTTTCAACTACCATGGCTATTTATATCCCTGGTCTCTAATATGACTGGTGCTCTCTAAATTTCAGCCTGGAAGAGCTGATCGTGTGATATTTTTACCTAGTTGGCCCACAGGCTTCTCAAATGCAAGTCTAGAATAGAACTTAGACGTTTATACAGATCACTACACTTTGTTCTCTCCTTTTCTATCTCTGTTAAAGCTCTCTTCACTTTCTTATTGTCTCAGTTTGAAATAACCTGAAGTCACAGCTCTCTCTCTCTCTCTCTCACCTTCAGTTTCAATTTTGTCCCCAGACTAGATTTTTAGATTTCTGCCTTGACTACTTCGTCTACCTCATCCTACTTTCTGCATTGCTATCATCCTCAAGCTGGCCTCTGGTTTTCATGGTTAATTGAAACAGTCCGTTAACTTGTCTTTTTACATATGAACTCGACTTCTATATTTCTACAGCCTTTTTCCAAAGGGATCACTGGCTACATTATCTTCTTCTAATTATGACCTCTGAATATATCAGCTAGAAGTGCTACAAAACCCTGCCCTCATGCAGTGGCTGCCTTTCTGCATTTGACCTGCTACTTTTTCTAACCTTCAGTCTTTGCGTTGGCCATTCCTACTTCCAGAAATACCCTTATCCATATCTGCCTATATTATTGCATTTGTTTTCTGGACATCAAATATATGTGTTACATATATCTATTTAGAAAATGTTCATAACTCGGAAATCCTCCTACTGAAGTTAGAGTTGAAATCCTTTCCCCTGAAATGTGGACAGGAGTGCCTATGTGGAACAAATGGTTAACATTCTTGTATGTTAACCCAAAGTTAAAGGTGTTAGTCAACCAAAACTTTCCTGGAAAGACTTATTAAGAATTTCAGTTTTTTAAAAACCCTAACTAGCACAGCTCTATTAACTCAAAGGCAGCTAGTTTGAGTGTGAACTGGACTGAGTGACCCTCTTACAACAAATAGAACAGGATAGAATTATTGGTGGAACTAGCTTGTAAAAGTTGCAATTGGGGAAAAAAAAAAGTTTCAATGCTTCTTTCTTCCTCTCTTTGGAATCACCCATTATGGGGAAGCCAGCTGCTATCTCACAGGGTCACTCAGTGACTTTATGTAAAGTGTGGACGAACTGTGACCTCCTGCCAACAGCCATGTCATCAGCCATCAACCATCAGCCTTGCAGCTGATCTCATTCCCAGCCAATTTCACTTGATAGAAGCTTCATATGGGACCCTGGCCAAGCCACATTTAAATTCCTCACCCACAGAAACTGTTGAGATAAAGGTTGCTTGTTATTTTAACCCAGTAAGTGTTAGGGGTAATATATGATATAGTAATAGATAAACAACACATTTCCAAAGAAACTTCCCCTATTTCTGCTAGTGAACAGATATCACTCCTGATTTATATGGACAGTGTCCTCCTTGTCACTGTCTTTTCATAATGTCTTTATGTCTTAAAATATTTAGTAGTTTAGCACATTAGGCACATTTGTTTTGCAATTATGAACTCCATAAAAATAATGCCAATGCATTGAGGGAGTACTTGAGAAAAGGCCCAATGTCCATCCTCTACCTTAATACTAAACCTGTAAATATATGAACATTGATCTATTTCCCCATCATCATCTATAAATATATTTACATGTGTACATGCCTGTATTTACATGTGTAAATGCCCTTTGCCTCCTAGTTCTTTCCTTTATTACCTTTTACATTCCTCTTGTCCCACTATTATGTTTGGCCTTCATTTGAGTTTCAGTAATTCATCATAGTTACATTGCTCTTGATCAAGCCATACCAGGCTTCTTCCACTCCTTCAACATAGATTTTAGATCACTTGTTGTTCCCTTGTCTCTAGGTTTGTTAACCCCCCACTTCCTTTCCCAGCTCCCCCTCTCCCATGTCAACCTACAACTGTCACTCCTGTTGTTTTCTTCCCTGGATTATTTCTTGTTATTGGATTGTTATTGAAATAAACAAAACACAAAACAAAACAAAACAAAAGACAATAGTCATCCCCAAAACAAGACAGAGCAAAACAAATAAATGAAAACAACTACAACAACAACAACAAAAGCCAACGATGAAATAAAGAAAAGTTTATAAGTAGTTCAAGGTCTGTTTGTTCATCTTTAGGAGTGTCTGGCTAAGTCTGGTGGGGTGCCACACCTTGGCCCCAACGTCTATTTTTGGCATCCCCAGGGGTTTCCTTGCTTTGCTACCCTCTGTAGCAGGCCCTTAGCACTTTGCCCTTGTGTGGTAAGATCAGGTCAGGCAGAGTTCCCCCACTGTGTCTCTAGTGTTGTCCCTCAAAGTGCTATGGGTCAGTGAGGCTTAGTTACTCTCTAAATAACCTATGCACTCGTATATAACATTTTTTGTTTTGTTTTGTTTTTTTTGGGGACAACACTGCCCTCTGGTGGGAGGCCCAGCCTTGTTCCTGGAGAGCTGCTGCTGGATTTGAACCGCCAAGACAGTGGGTTGCAGTCCTGGACTTACCATGACGCTACCAGGACTTAGCCCCACATTTTTAATGCATTTTTTGTGTGTGGCAAAATTAGGTGTCTCAACTGATACTCAGTTCAGCTTTACTCATGAATCTAGGTACATATATTTATAATTTAAATTACAAAGTTAATTATGGAAAAATTACCAAATATGATTGTATATATCTTTATCAATTTAATCTTTCAGTTTATTAAGTTGACTAAATCACACTTCTTTGTTAGTTTTAATAAGTAAATCATATTTTAAAAGATAATGCAAATGGAAGGACTTATGAACTAAATTTTTTGATGTATCCATTCAGTAATTTAACATTGGATACCTTGGGGGAGTTTGAGATATTGTTAATTAACTATCCCCTAGTGGTTCTTAAAAGACAATTGTGAGTTTCTTCTTTCAGCTTGATATAAGTCCAACACACATGAACCAAAAAAAGCACTATGGTTCTGCAAATCGCATTCCCTAGGGAGTCACTTCCTAAGTCAATTCTAGGGTACTACTTGAACAAAGTGATACACGAACAGGGTGATTCTGTTTTCTAAGACTCTCTTGAAGTGTTGACAATATTTATTTATCTGTTGATAATATTTATAAACAAGGAAATGTAAGAATCTCTGAAGAATGCTTTAAAAACACATCTGTCTGTATGAATTATTACTCTCGCCATGTTATTCCTCTCCATCTTGGAAGTGATTTGACATTTTAATCACTTTAAGTGTTCTAAGTGTTAAAAAATAATTGGTTCTTTTCACCATATTTTAACCTGAATAAATACATTGTATGATGGTAAAAGAAAACTCTCTAATTCTTCCATGAAAGAAACAGTGTTCTTTTCCATTTGCATTTTTATATCTATTGTGGAGGGTTAGCTTAAGGAAGAGGAAGATACTCGTTCAGCACTTATTTCATAAGAGTGTGACTTTTCTGTTTTAATCATATAGAAACTATCCTACATGTCACCAGTGACCTTCAGAAACCAGAGTGTCTGTTGATTTATGTGATTCTCTCAAGTGTCCACATCTGAATTTAAGTTACATTGGACCTGCCAAGGGTTTGTATATAAGAAGCCCTACGCGTTTTCCCCCCCTTTGGTAGAATAATGGTCCATTGGCACATGGAGTTTATGTATATTCTTTTAAATATCTTAATTTTACTTAGGGTAAAAAACACCTTAGGTAAATGGAGAGAATATTATCGACTTTGTGGAGATTAACATGTTTTGAGGTGGTATCTGTGAAAATAGGCACACCCATGCAAAGAAGGTGAACACAATATGTCCCAATTGACTTTTTGTTTAATGCAAGTTTTGGGGGGGTGGGGGGGAGGGTATTATAATACAAAACCTTGTCCCTAAATTTCCTACTCAGTAGGTGGCATATTGAGAAAAGTGATGAGCCCTGGGCATTTAGGCTTAAATTCAGAATGCCTTTGTTTGTTTGGAAGAGTATTATAAATCTGGAGAAACACTGCAGGAAGTATGTGGATGAGATCACTTGGGGTCATGGTTTCTAGGGACCTGGCTTAGAATCTCAGCTTTACCATTTAGCTTTGCAACATTCTAGGCATGTTGCTAAGCACCCCAAAAGCAATTCATTTAATACTTAAAAATACTGTAAGATAGTTTTTATTGTTTCCATTTTTCAGATAAAGACACTGAAATTTCAAAAGTAACCTGACCAAGGCCAGCAGCTGGTATGTCTCTGACCCTGGAGCCAGAGTCTATATTTATATATTGCCATTGTCTTAAAAGTAGTCTATTGTTTTAGACTTCATAATCCATCAATGATGAGGGGTGAGGGAACAATATCTCAGACCTGCATTTTTGAGAATGAAGTACTGCAGTATAATAAAGAAGACCCCACTGAGCATGAAGAAGTAAAATTTTGTTTAGCTGCAACAGCCAGCTTCTCAGGAAGGTGGTAGCATAGATTAGAAACCATTTTAAGATTCCTTCATCATATTAGCCTTGTGTTGCATTCTGTTATACTTCCTTCTATTCCCTTGAGAATTGTGCATTTCGTGATATGTGTATATCTTTTGTATCCTCTGTGCATGTGCCAATGTGTGGTTCAGACCTTTACTCTCAAAGTCAGGGTATATCTGCTTGCAGTTGTTGCCTATGAGAAGTTTTTGACATACACTAACATACCACAGCATTGTCCGCTCTGAAAGTAAAAATCTTGTTTAGATGTTTTCCTTTCTGAATGCTGTTTCTATTCTGAATTAAGGGGAAATGAGTTCTGGAGTCAATAACAAGGCACAGATAAATTATCATTGGTTCGAACACTTCCATTGGCTTAAACAGAAAGTATAATGAGTAAATATGGCCTTTCTAGATTTGACTGTCAGCTTGATAGCACCCATCTAGTATGACACAGAGAGCCACAGAGCAAACAACATCAATCCCATTGCAGCCTCAAAAGATGCAGCAACAACAACGAAACCTTAGTGGTGGGATTGGCCTACATGTGCTATCCCAAGGCCTATTAGTTCCCCTATTTTACACATAATTCAAATAAGCTCCTTGATCTTCTTTCCAAATCCAGACCTAATTCCAAGTATTAAATTAAAATACATGAAAAGCCACCAGAGGAGAAAGTGTTAGCTTGACAGCCTTTTAGCAAGAGGCAAATTATAATAGCTATGCCAGAGAATATCATAGCCCAGAAACATTATTGTTGGTAGATGCCCTCCTGCCACTTGGAACTCTTAACTCGGTGTGCAGCAGGATAAAGTACTCCCCCTATCCTGCACAATTCTCAGAGTTTTCTCCGCATTTCAACCCATTCTTGCAAAAGCTAAATCAATCCATTGCCTTGATGGTCTTTCTCACTGATCCTCTACCGAGTAAAGTCCTTCTCCAGATCAGTCCCTTGTAGTTACGTGTATAGAGTAGTAACATATAGCCCTAAAAATATAGTGCCTGTCATTGTCAACCGCTTGGGCTGCTCTGTCAAAACCACATTTAAATAACACATTTAAATTATATTCAATAGCTTTGATATGTGTGTTTAGATGAATATGTAAAATATGTTTAAAAGAACTTATTTAGAAGAATAACAAAAATGTTTTATTAAGAAAATTTTGTTGTTTTTTACAAAAATATTTTAGAACTTAATGTTTAATTACACAGCTATCAGGAAAACTTAGCTGGTTTGAATTTACAAATTTTTGAGTCAAAATTCTAGGAAGAATCTTTTTAAAAATTAAACAGAAATGAATACTACAACTCACTCTAAACCCTCAGAGCTAATGCAGAAACAGTAGGAATGCAAAATTGTATGAAAATATTTGAGACACTATCCAAACTGTTAGTATTTATTTGCACTTTGTCTCTGTTTTCTTATATTCTTTACTCTTGCTTTTGACAATATTGTAGTAATTTTGATTTTCAGCATATCTGTGCACCTTTCCATGTTCTCCTTTTGAGGCACTCAACTTGCTTACCACGTTCTAACAGACCCAGGATATCCTTGCAATCCAGTTTGGGTGCAATACCTGTGTGATAGTAACCCATCCAACAAAACACAACTGAACAAAACTCACTGCCAGAGTCCACGCCCACTCCTTCTAATCCACCCTGCAGGACAGGGTAGAACTGCCCTGTGAACTTCTGAGACTAATTGTTTATAGGAATACATAGCCCAGTCTTTCTCCTGAGGAGCATCTTGGTAGCATTGAACTTCTGACCTTTCAGTTAGCAGTCCAATGTGTAACTGTTGTAAACACACACACACACACACACACACACACACACCACCACCACCACCACCACCACCATCTCATTGGTAGGAAAACAGGTGGTACCATGATTTAGCTGAAATAATGTCGATAATTTTCTTGTTGATAAAGAAAACACTTCATTGTATGGACTTGGATTCACCACAGATTAAATGTAATGTATAGGGAAATCCTTTTGCACAAAGTGAAAAGATTCTGAAAAGCATTCATCTGTTACTTGATTTCTTAAAGATAGGGATAAAGGACTCCGTCCTGAGGATTTTCTTAGAATGTTGAATGGCATTTTTTAAATTAAAAAAATCATTTTATTGGGGGCTCTTGCAACTCTTATCACAATCCATACATACATCCATTGTGTCAAGCACATTTGTACATATTTTGCCATCATCATTCTCAAAACATTTGCTTTCTGCTTGAGCTCTTGGTATCAGCTCCTCATTTCCCCCTCCCTCTTCGCCCACTCCCCCATTAACTCTTGATAGTTTATAAATTATTATTATTTTGTCATGTCTTATACTGTCTGATATCATCACACATGTTTCCATTGTCCATCCACCAGGGAGGGGGTTGTATGCAGATCCTTGTAATCAGTTCCCCCTTTCTACTCCACCTTCCCTGCACCCTCCCGGTATCATCTCCCTCGTCACAGGTCCTGAGGGATTCATCTGTCTTGAATTCCCTGTGTTTCCAGTTCCTTTCTGTGCCAGTGTATATCCCCTTATCCAGCCAGATTTGTAAGGTAGAATTGGAATCATGACAGTGGGAGGAAGGAAGCATTTAAGAACTAAAGGTTAAGTTGTATATTTCATTGTTGCTACGCTGCAGAATGACTGCCTCGTCTCCTCCCTATAACCCTTCTGTAAGGGGATATTCAGTTGACTACAGATGGACTTTGGGTCTCCAGTCCACACTCATTTACAATGATATGATTTTTTTTGTCCTTTGATGCCTTATACCTGATCCAATTGACACCTTGTGGTCACACAGGCTGGTGTGCTTGTTCCCTGTAGGCTTTGTTGATTCTGATAAAGAGGACCATTTATTTACCTTTGAGCCTTTAAAACTGCAGACTCTATATCTTTTGATAACCGGGCATCATCAGCTTTCTTCACCACATTTGCTTAGGCACCCACTTTTTCTTCAGTGATCATGTCCAGAAGGTGACCATCATAGAAGGTCGGTTTAATAGAACAAAGTGTTCTTGCATTGAGGAAGTACTTGAGTAGAGGCCCAATCCATCTGCTACCATCATAGTAAACCTATGAATATATGCACATAGATCTATTTTTCCATTACCATATATAAATATATTTATATATGTACATGCCTGTATTTAGACCTCTATAAAAATACCCCTTGCTTAATAGTTCCTTCCTCTATTTCCTTTAATTTTTCTCTTGTCCCACTATCATGCTCAGCCTTCATTTGGGTTTCCTCTTGGTTACATTGCCCTTGATCAAGTGCTACCAGGCTTCTTACACCCTCATTGCCACTGATTCTGGATCACTTGTTGGTCCCTTGACTCTGGGCTTCTTAACACCACTTTCTTTCCTTCACCCCCTCCTCTCCGTCTTCCAGGAAACTTCGGTACCATTATTTTCTCCTCCAGACTGTTTATCCAGCCTATCTTATCTAGGGAGACCGGCAGAGATAATACCGTGCACAAAAACAAGACAGCAAACCAAAGCAATAAAAGAAAACAAAATAACGCCCCCCCCAAAAGCCATGAACAACAAAAAAGAAAAGTCTATAAATAGTTCAAGGTCTGTTTGTTGACCTTCAGGAGTGTTTTCTTATGGTGTCTGATGAGGTGGCACACTCCGGTCCCAAAGTCTATTTTTGGTGTTCCTTCGGGACTTTCTTGTTCTGCTCCATTCCCTTGCACACCCTTTGTGTTTTGTGTTAGTGTTTTGCCTCGGTCTGTGGGATAGGGCGCAATTCCCACACTGTGTCTCTACTGTTATCCCCTGTTGAGCTATGGATCAGTGAGGGATGTCATGTCTCATAGTGGGGCCAGCCAACTGGTCCTCTCTGTGCATTGGCTGCTCTGACAGGGATATCGTCATCCTCAAGGCTTGATGGGCCAGGGTGTGTTACTCTCTCTTTCTCCCCCTTCATTTGTTCCCATGTTGTCTGATGAGACATGTCCCTCTCCCTGAGCTTCAGTGCTGTTCTCTGAAGTAACTTCTTCTGGGCAGAATGGATACTGTACACGTAGCTGGGATTGAGGTCAGCTTCTCAGACTTCTCTACTGGTTTGCTGCTTCAAGCTGATATGTTTCATTCACATCTTGGAGCACGAGTTGAAGTCTGGTCCCTCTTTCCCTGTGGCGATATAAACAATACCCTCTCCTTTGGTGGGTTAGTGCCCACTACTTAATGGTATTCTTAGTAAGAATTTGGATCTGAGAAATTTGGAGGCTATCTGAAGAAAAGACAAAGTCACACAAAAGCCTGAATGCCATGTTAGCTATCAAGTCCAGGTCTAAGAATTTAATCTTTTATTTAGTGGATTTATATTAGGAAATTCCTTTGTGACTCTTATCTTTTTTAGGGGGGCAGAGCATGGTCTGGAGTAGTAGGATAATGTGACAGTAAGAAAAGAAATGTAAACCATGCTAAGGTATCTCGCGGAAGAATTAAACAGATCACATGCCAGCTCAAAGCTCCTGTGTGTTTGGCCAGCATTGGGGATAAGATGAGAATAAAACAGAAATAGAGCCTCTGGGTGGCTCAAGTGAGTCAGCATGGATGTATTAGTTAAAAGATTGGTGATTCAAGCCCACCAAAAGTCACCTCACAAGACAGGTCTGGTAATGATGTGAAAGGTCATGCCCTTGACAACCCTAGGAGGGGTGCTGCTTGCTGCACACATGGGTCAGTCACTGTGAGTCAGCATTGACTGCATTGTGACAACAATACAAGCATGAAATCCTGCCTGAGTAGTTCCTCTGAAGTGCAAACATAAAATTTAAGGGATTTTAAGTTATAATCTTGGCATAATCCAGGAAAACAGCAATTTGGGGTCCACAAAAGATATGGATAAATGAATGTGAATTATTATGTAGTTTTACATATCATGGGGACAAGGTGGGACTTTCCATTCCTATAGGAGATTCAGCCCCAGATACTCACAGGGGCCGTTTTACCTGTGCCTCTTATGCATGTGAAAATTGAACATGGAATAAGGAAGACTGAAGAAGAATCAGTGCATGTGAATTATGATGCTGTCAAAGAATATTGAAAGTACCATGGGCAGCTGAATGAACAAACGTCTGTCTTGGAAGAAGTATAGCCAGAATGCTCCCTCAAGGCAAAGTTGATGAGACTTTGTCTTGGACATGTTGTCTGGGGAGACCAGTCCATTTTGTTTCGTAAAGTAGAGGGGTAACCCTTGGAGAAGATGGATTGACCCAGTGGCTGCCTCCATTAGCCCAAACAAAGGAACACAGGGCCAGGCAGTGTTTCAGTCTATTGTATATGTTTTACTTGAGTCAGAAATGGAGAGAGCAGCACCTAAAAGCAATAGCAACAAGAAGAACAAGTTGTGCTGTATTTTCAGTTTGATATTTTTGCTCAGACTGTTATTTTTCTGTACTCCCATGTACACCTTCTGTAGTACCCGATTGTGTTGCACTGTCATTCTCTCCAATCACCTTTTCAAAAATTTCAAGCATATAGTTGGAGTCTTGATGGCACCCACAGTAAAGGTCTTGGATGGCAGTTTGAATCCACCCATTACACTTCTCCCTGGGAGGATGATCTGGTGATTCTACTGATAGCAAACCTGGGAAATCGTGTGGAGCAGCTCCCTCTGTCCCACCGGCTCATTGGGAGTCATAATCCAGGGGACACCACCCTATAACAGGCACATCACCTGTGCTCAGCAGATCTCAGCAAGAGAAGCAAGGAATAGAAAAGGGAGATCTTACCTGCTGTGAAATCCCAAGATAATGTTATATGTTGATGAAGCAGAGATTAGAAAGGTTGTATTAGTTTTAAAATCGTATGTTCACATGTTTTTTATGAATGAGAGAATAGGATCAAGATTCTACAAAGCATTGCTTTTTTAAGCATTTTAAGTAATGATTATTTTTGCATTCAGGTTTTATGATTTATTAATTGCAGTAAATGCAGCAACTCTGTGTGAGTCAAAATAGACATTTTATTTTTTGCCATATCAAGCAAAGCCAATGCTCTTTGCATCTTGATTCTCTCTTTTGTTCAGTAGCTTATGGGAGAGGCCAAACTTACATGTTAAGCAGTGGCCCTGTTTAAATGTTCCTTGTCAGATGCTGGTGACAGAAATCAAATTGAGCTCTAGGGGTGAACTAATATATAGTGTGCTTTTCAATTATAATGAAATGACAGTATTCAGGTTAAAATAAACAAACTCAAAGCTACATGAAATAGGACAAAATACTTTATAATATGTAATTTATGGGTGATTTCAAAAGCCATATTTTTAAAAATTCTATTTACCACATTTTTGGGACCATACATGATAAGGTGTACCTGATCATAAGGCACATCCAGTTTTTAGAGCAGGAAAACAAGAAAAAAATATTCTAAACCAAAGAGTTACAGTATTCTAAAATGTGTTGGGGTACCACATCTTCAAACCATAAGACACCCTCTCATTTTTCCCCCACTTTGGGGGAAATATAGGTATGACTTATGGTCCGAAAAATAAGGTATATGTGCAAAATATAATTAATAGTAAGGCATTATGTAATCATTTTAATATAACCTAATCACAACAAACACACAAACCCAAAACCTATTGCCGTGAGGTCCGTTCTGCCTGTGTAGCACAGATTGGAATGGCCACCAGATGGAGTTTGGTTTCCAAGACTTTAAGAAACAGACTGCCACATCTTTCCTCTAAGGAACAGCTGGGGTGTTCTGCCCACCAGCCTTGAAGTTAGGCACAGGTCTTTAAAGTGGGGCCTTTGAGACTTTCATATCTTTATGCAAAAAAAAAGATGCAACAAACATCTCTGTCTCTGTTAACATTGTTTTTTTAGTACTGAGTTAATGGGCAGGGAGAAAGTCATTTCCAGTCTCTGGTCACCCGATTCCACCCGATTCCATCAGAAACTCTGGTGAGACTTTTGAAACTTTTCACCCTTTCTAACCTGATTGACAGTCACCATGGGTGATGAAAGATCGCTATCCTTTGGCGTCGGCATGTGCTATTCCTGAGAAACATTGAGGCTGGAAACCAGGAGGGTGTTACTGCCGCCCCTACTGGAAGAAAATGTCCACAGTCCATGTGTTTCTGTTTGTCAATCCAGAGCCATCAATGATCAAATGAATGTTTTAAATAGTGACAATGAAGCCTTTTTAAACTAACAGTGTCGATACTGCGGAGCCACATATTTCCACCTGTGTGACTAGTAGAAGTAACATGTGGCCTTGCTACCCTCAGGATGAGAAATGACTCATTATGATCAAGCATCAGAGGGCAATCTTAAATGAAAATCTAAATTTCCTTTTTTTGACTAGAACATGACTGCACTTTCATATTGGCAGACTTGGCTAATTTCTGACAGATTGTCATTTGTGTGGAAATAAATAACTTAATTTATCTATCTATGTAGGTGACCCCTAAATCTAAAATACTAGCAATCCCCAGATTGAGTTTCATTCCTGTCTCTCTTTAAGTCAAATTTAGATATTTAATTAGATTATTTAGTTATTCCTTTTATTTGACATCAATTTGTTTAATAGAATTTACCTTTCTATGTATAAAGTATTGTACTTCCAGGTACAATAAAATATCTAACACAATAATACATTAATAGAAATAACAATAATGTGTTGATGTGCCTCACAGCTCAGTCCTTGCTTGGTATTACCACCTATGGTCTATACCTTGAAATGTTAATATAAAAACCTATGAGGCTGGTTGGTGAAGACAGGGGTCACCAGTTGGGTTGTGCATAATCCGATGACGATGATGTGCAGCCAGTCCTCTGCAGCCAGAGACGCTCATAACATAAGAATGGCCTATCATAGTAAACTAAAACCTTCAAGATGAATGATGACAAGTGTCTCACAATACCCTTAATCTCTATTTCCTTTCCAGGCTATAATCTTTGAGAATTGCTACCCTCTTCTTAGTCTAACTAACTGGCAATTTTTTTCCTAGACTATAAATACCAGTGGGACAGGGGAGTTCAGTAAATGCCTAATTTAATGCAGATTCTCAGTAAGTAAAATTTACTGGTTTTACTTGTAAAATTTCCAACTGCAGACTTTGTGGTTAGCAGCCCAACATGTGAAAATGTTCAAAATGTTCCTAACCATTTACAATTTTTATGCAAGTATTCATACACACAAATACATATAGTCACATGAAATATAGATCTACTAAAAGCCTTTTATAATTACCCAATAAAAGCTGATAGTCTTATTCCCCGAAGCCACTATGATAAAGAATTTCTCATTATATTAAGGAATAAATAGCATCCTGTAGCATAATAGAAATGAACCTAGTATCGTAGCATAATGGTTACATGTTGGGCTGCTTACCACCAAGTTCAAAGTTCGAAACCACCACCACCTCTGCCCCTGCTGTGAAGAGTTATAATCTCAAAAACTCAAAAAAACAGTTCTACTCTATCCTATATGGTGGTTATAAATTGACATCCAATCAATGGCAATGCGTATACTTAATTTGGAAGAGACTTTGGAAAATCAAGTGTGTAAGCCTAAGTGTGTACATATATAAATATATTAATCCATATAGAGGTATTGGCCTATGTACATATATTTATATAGCAATACACTGAGGTAGGGGATGGATTTCAGACCTCTGCACATTACCTCTCTCAATACAATAGCACTTTACTCTAAAAAATGGCATTCTGTGATGCTCATCTTTCCAGTGCAATCACTGAAGACAAAATGGGTCCATAAGAAATCGGATAGTGCCTGGCTATTAAAAGATATAGTGTTTGTGATCTTAAAGGCTTCAAGTTAACCAAGCTCCATCTAGCAAAGAAGCAGCAAGCCCACATGGCAGAAGCATACCAGCTGGTGTGATCATGAGGTATCACTGGGATTGGATAATAGGCATCAGAAAACGCATAACAAACAAACATTGTTGAGAACAAGGGGTGTTGGAACAGAGACCCAAAGCCCATCTGTAGACCCTGGAACATCCCAGGATAGTATAGCACCTAAGAAACACAAATTGTTCCTCTGGTTCCTTGAGGCTTCCTCACCCAACCCCCCACGCCCCCACTATCATGACCCCAGTGCTGCTTCTCAATTGGACTAGACCAGAGCATGTACACAGGTAGAGATACAAGCTCAGGATACATGAAATTCAGGAACAGGAATAGGAACAGAGATACCAGGAGAGTAGGGGGAAGGTGGGGGAGAGAAGAGGAGGTAGTGGGAAACAATCACAATGATGGACACATAAACACACACACACACCCTGAAGAGGGAAGAAAGACAGAAACCACGTGGGACCCAGAACAGCAGTCAGTACAAGATATGAAAAGAATAACAATTTATAATCTATCAAGGATCATGAGGGTGGGGTTAGGGAGCGAGGAAAAAGAGGAGCTGATACCAAGGGCTCAAAAGAAAGTAAAGGTCTAGAAAAGAATGGTAGCAACATATGTACAAATATGCTTGAGCCAATAGATGTATAGATTGTAATAAGCTTTGTAAGAACCCCCCCCAATAAAATGATCTTTTAATAAAAAAGAACCAAGTAAAATCAATAAATAAAAGAAAGAACTGCAGGTTGATATAACATTATTGTAATATGCTGCTGTTATTAGGTGCTATTAGCTGTTTTCAACTTGATTCTTGTGTATGAGAAGACAACACTGCCTTACTCTGTGTCATCCTCACAATCATAACATTTGCACTCATTGTGTCAGTCACCAGGTTAATCTCTTTGAAAGTCTACTTTTTTTGTCTGCCTCCACTTCAAAAAGCATACAGTCTTTCAGAGTTTGGTCCCCCTATTAACACTTCTGGAGTATATAAGAAAAAGTTTAGCTTTCTCAGTCCCCAGAAGCATCAGAAGCATTTTTTACTGTATTCTAAGACAAATGTGCTCCTTCTCTTGCCTGTCTGTAATATATTCAGTGTTACTCTCTAACACCCTCAGTCAAAATAATCAATTTTTCTTCACTTTTCCTTCTTCACACACATATGAAGACATTGAAAATATGGAGATAGACGTCAAAGTAACATCTTTGCTTTTTTAACACTGTAGAGATGCCTTTTGCAACAGATTTGCCCAATGTAATACATCATTTGATTTCTTGAATCTGCTTCCCATGGACATTGATATGGATTTACATGCATGGAAATCCTTGATACTTGTCAGGATTTTTGTTCCTTTTAATTTATTTATTGAGATAAAATGCTTACTGAAAAATTTGATCTTCATCAATGTTTCAAGTCATCTATACTTTTAGCAAGCAATGTTTTGTGATCTGTATGATGCAAGTTGTCCTTCTAGCCTAATACTGTGTTCTTCATGTAGTACAGCTTCTTGAAGATTTTGCTCAACATATAGCTCAAATAAATACATTGAAAGGATATGACTTTGATGCACATCTCTCCTGATTTTAAACCATGCAATAAATTCTTGTTCTGCTCTAGTAACTGCCTCTTGGTTCTACATGTGCACAATTAAGTATTCTGCAATGTCCACTCATAATGTTATTTATAATGAATTTTGATCATTTTATTGGGGGTTCATACAGCTCTTTTCAAAATACATACATGCACTGTATCAAGCACATTTGTACATTTGTTGCCATCATCGTTTTCAAAACATTTTGTTTCTACTTGGGTCTTTGGTATCATCTCCTCATTTTTTCCCCACGCTGCCTGCTTCATGAACAAATAAATCCTTCATAATATATAAATTACTATTATTATATCATGTTTTACGCTGACCCATGTCTCCCTTCACCTACTTTGTTGTCCATCCCCCAGGGAGAGGGTTCTATGTAGAACATTGTGATTGGTTTCCCCTTTCTCCCTCTACCTTTTCCTCCTGATATTGCTACCCTCCTTATTGGTTCTGAAAAGTTTATCTCTCTTGGATCCCCTGTGTTTTCAGCTCTGATCTGTAACCATGTACATGCTCCATTCTACCTTGATTTGTAAGGTTGAAATGAGATCATGGTAGTGTGTGTATGGGGCAGAGGGTGGAGCAGAGAGGAAATATTAAAGAATTAGAGAAAAGTTGTATGTTTCATCATAGCTATTCTGCACCCTGACTGACTCTCTCTCTTCCTTGTGATCCTTATTTAAGGGAAGGTCCAGTTGTCTATAGATGGGCTTTGAGATTTTACTCTGCATTCCCTCTCATTCACATTAATATGGTTTTTTCTTCTGGGTCTTTAATGCCTGTTATTTAATCCCTTTGACAACACATGTTCACCCAGGCCAGTTTGATTCTTCCATGTGGACTTAGTTGCTACTTAGCCAGACAGCCACTTGTTTGTCTTCAAACCTTTAAGACCCTAGACACTATATCTCTTAATAGCTGGGCACTATTAACTTTCTTCACCACATTTGTTATGTACCAATTTTGTCTTCAGTGATCATGTTGGGAAAGTGAGCATCACGGAATGCCATGTTATTAGAACAAAGTATTCTTGCTTAGAGAGAGTACTTGAGTAGAGGTCCAATGTCCATCTGCTACCTTAATATTTAACATATAAATATAAATACATAGATCTATTTCCCTATCATTATATATAAATATATTTACATATGCACTTGCCTATATGTAGACTTCTATAAATGCCCTGTACTTCCTAGCTCTTTCCTCTATTTCCTTTTACTTTCCTCTTGTCCCACTATCATGTTCGACCTTCATTAGGTTTACAGTAATTCCTCTCAGTTACATTACCCTTGATGAAGCCCCAGCAGAGATCAAGCCCCACACCCTCCTAGCCATTGATTTCAGATCACTTGTTGGTTCCCTTGTCTCTGGGTTTGTTAACACCCACTAATTTTCCCCGCCCACCCCTCTCCCATGTTCCCCTAGAACCGTTGGTCCTTTTTTTTTTTTTTTTTAATCCTCTAGATTATTTAGCCCTCCAATTTTATCTACATAGGCATGCAGAGACAATAAGAAGTCCCAAAATAATATCCCTGGGAAATACCGAAAATAGAATTTGGGGCCAGCACATGACACCTCCTCTGATTTGACCAGAAAACACACCTAAATATCAACAAACAATCCTGGAACTACTTACAGGCTTTTTTGGTCATTTTTTTTTTGGTTTTGGTTTTTGTTTTCTTTTGTTGTTTTGTTTTGCTCTGCCCTGCTGTGTTAGTCTGGGTAGACTAGAGGAACAAATTTATAGACACACATATGAATATAAGGGTACAATTTATATATTAGAGAAATAGGACATTAAGAAAACATCCCAATCCAGTCCAGTACAGAGTCATAAGTTCGATATTAACCCATATGCCCGAAATCAGTCTATAAAGTCTCCTTCCGACTCACCTGGTGCTGCCAGTGGTCTCCACAGGGCTCCTCGCTTCCAGGGCTCAGGGTCCATCAACAGCAGAAGCAACTCATTGCTGGAAGAGGTCTCCATGTGGCCGCCCCAGCCTCAGAGGTCTGGCTTCATTAGGGCAAAGCCGTGTGGTCTCTCTGCCAGCTCCTCCAGCATTTCAGACGCTGCCATCTTGTCTTGTCCTCGTTTCATCGTCTCTGAGACTAACTCCCAACAATTGGGGAAGATAGCTTCTCATCTTCACGAGGGAAATATCACGAGATTTCCCAGAAGTCTCAGGAGAAAGCCGTGCCCACATAGAGACCTCATTGGCTACTCAATGGCTATCTCCAGATTAACAGGCTAGACTCCACCCCTACATTTCAATCATAAGATTAACATAAGCACATGACTGCCATACCTGCTTTTGTACATATTATTTATAATTTTTTAGTTTCCACTCATCTGAATGCCTTTACATAACCAATGAAATACAAGTAACCACATTGTGTTGTTTTCTGCTTTCAGCCTGTCTAGAAGAGAAGATGGTATTCCTTTTCCCAGGGAATCTGAGCCAGGCTTGAAGTTCTGGCAATTCCCTGTCAGTGTACTGCTGCAAGTGTTGTTTTTTGTTGTTGTTGTTGTTGTTGCTGTTGCTGCTGTTCTTTTTGTTAGCTTATCTTCAGCAAAATTTTATTGCATGTGATATTAATAATATTGTTTGATGATGTCTACATCCTAGTGCATGGCCTTTCTTTGGAATAGGCTCAAATAAAGATTTCTTCCTTGACTAGGTATCTTTATTTCAAATTCTTGGTGTAGCCGCATGAGAGTTGGCTCTTAGCTCCATGGTTGCAACACCTTGATTGTTCTGTTCATGCCGAAGGCCTGGTTTTCACTGAAACCTTTAGCATAGCCCATGCATATTGCTTCCTTCAATCATGTTCTACTTCCTGAAATGTTTGAGTATCCATCAATTATTGTTGATACAGTAACTGGGTATTTCTTTTATTTTCTTTTGCTGTCAGGTTGTTCACTATTTGACCCTAGAAACCTTCAGTATTGCAATTTGAGACGTGTACATTTTCTTCAACTGGTTATGCTCTTCTCTTCTGGGTTTTCTAACTCCTGTTCTTGGCACATCTCATTATGATACTTTATTTTGTCTTCTTGAGTGTCCCTTTGAAGTCTGCTCTCTTGTGTCATTATTTCTGCCATTTACTACATTCAAGTGCAGATTTCAAAGACTGCTGACATCAGGGCGATCAAGTCTGTGACGGTGAGTTTGCTTTGGAGATTTTCTTCTTCTGTTGCATTTTGAGGAATTTTCTTTCCTACATTTTTAAACAGTTTTATTGATGCATAATATACATGCCATACCTTTCAGTAACTAAATCGTTCAATCATATAAAGTGAATTGTACAATCTTTATCTTATATTTTAGAAATTTCCTCCCCTCACCCCCCATGGTTAAATCACCTTTAAAATGAGTTGTGTAATCACAGTCAGTTCTAGTGCTCCTTCCTCCCTTCTCCCCCTTCAGGTTTTTATTCCTAAAATCCCCTTTCTTCTTATATAAATCCTTCATGTCATCTCTCTGGCCTTTAGTCGTTAGTGTTCTTTGAGTTACATTTGTTCATGAGATTCTCTCTTAAGTCATGTGGGATCTTTCCAAGCTTATACTTTGGTCATATAGAGTTGTCTTAATTTCTTTCAGTTTCACTTTGAACTTGCATATGAACAACTGATATTTGTCCTGCAGTTACCTTTGATCTTGCCCTGATTGTTAATACTATGCTTCTCCAGCATCTCTCTCCACAGTTGTAGCTTTGATTCTCGTTTATTCCATCCAGTGAAATCTACATGCAGAATCACTGTCTATGTTGTTTAAAAGTGGTGCAGCAGGGCTGAGCCCCGGTGGCGTAGTGGTTGTGCACGGGGCTGCAGCCCATTGCAATGGAGGTTCAATTCCAGCAGCGGCTCCACTGGCGCAAAGGCTGGGCCTCCTACTCTCACCACCAGAGTGCAGTGGTGTCCCCCCAAAAATAAATAAAAATTAAAAAATATTTTTTAAAATGGTGCTTCAGTGAATAGTTATTGGTCTTGTAAAATTCTACGATGCCATCAGCTCTGGCATTCCATCATCAAAGCCATATTTTCCAACCACCCATCTTTCTTTTTGCTTCAAATTCACATTCCAATCACCAGTTACTCTTAATACATCTTAGTTGGATGACTAAGTAATTCAACAATTTTAAGAAATCTTCAATTTCATCATTTTGGCATTATTTGTTCTTAGGTAAATTTCAGTAACAGATGTACATGTCAGAATATATTCCTATTTAGGATAGATCTTGACATGTTGCTTTTGGTGATAAATGTGATGCATTTCTTCTCTAATTTGTCTTGTCACAGTAGACCATATGTTTGTCAGTTTCAAAATGGTTATTTCCAGTCCATTTCAGTTTACTGATGCCTAAGATACTAATCTTTATCTTTAATCATCTCATTTTTGATGATTTCCAATTTTTCTAATATTTGTGTGTTCCATTTTATTTTATGATTTCCAATTTTTCCTGATGCACAATTTGTATATGCCATGTGTTTTTTCTTAACAGAAGTTTCAAGCTTTTTCTTCTCACTTCGTCATGCCACATGGACAATGTAAGGTCCTGAGGCTCTCCTCGCTCCATGTCAGTAAAGCTGATGCTATCTGCTTTGAAAGGCAGTACTTTCCCAGTCATTTTTTTAAACTATTTTCCAACCGAAGGGACTCATCTTTTCACAGTGGTTTAGAGAGTGGTCAGCGGCTATTCATTAGCTTTTCTCTGGTCAGTAGTTTTAGAAGTAGATTGCTAGGTCCAGTCTGTGTTAGTCTGGCAGCCCTATTGAATCCGTGCCACAGATTTCCTGCTGGTATTTGAAATACTAGTGTCACAGCTTCACAGCAATGTATGTGTAAGCCACTACAGTATGACAACCTGGCAGATGAATGTTGCCTATGGAATTGAAGTTTAACGAATAACGTATATAGCTCTAACTAAAAAGAGATCACCCGTTTCTTTCATATTGAAGCATAATGAAAAGAATTAAGAGGAACAATGATTGCTGATGGGTGTATTGCTATAGAGGTACCAAATTCTAGCCTTGAGATAACCATTAGAAGAAGGCAATATTTTAGATTCAGATCATCATGATTAACCAGATTTATACAGAAGCAATTTAAGGTAACTAGCGCCTTAGTTCTGATGGGTTAATGTTGTTTAGTGATGGACATGTCATCTGTATAACACATAGCTAATTTGAAAGTCTAGATGTCGTGGCTTCAAAAAGTATGTGGAAAAATCAAATAAAAAGTTAATGGAATTTTCTATGAATTTTGTGAAACCCCCTTTGGATGTCTTTCTAGCAGAGCTCCCTCTCTAAGTATTTGGAGGTTAGCTATCCTCCCAACCTGTGGTATTTCTCATTTAGGGATGACAAAGATGGCCGATCTTCACTTATGAGATGTGAATTTGGCCTTAGTCTCTTACAGCACAGTTATTTCTTAATTCACCTGAATTGTAGAAAAAGGATTGTTTCACCCAGTCAAATCTAAAGTGATTTGTTTCTGACATTGACATCAAGGTTCATATTGTGAGAGAACAAAGTAATTGGATTTCACAATGTTCATTCTGAAAATTGCAAGATGCTGTCCTAAAATGTCCCGACTTCTATTGTAGAAGCATCTGTGAAGCTATAAATCATGAATTTATTACAATTAATATGCATCAAATTTGCATTATTTTGATTCAACCAACTACCAAAGCAGACATTTCATAGACCCAAAGTCTACTATATAGCATTTCCTCTGACTGGGAGATATATCATTAGGAATTGCTCAGGTCTCTACAAAGCCCTGAGCTAAGCACTGGGTTGCTAACCACAGATTGGTAGTTTACCCTCACCAGCCACACTGTGGGGAGAAAGATGAGGTTGTCGGCTCTCACAAAGATTTAGTCTTAGAAATCCTTAGCCATGTTTCTCCTCTGTCCAATGTAGGGTCACTGTCAGTCAGAATTGACTCCATGGTGGTAAATTTGGTATTTGTTTATGCCAAGATCATAAAAACATGTGCAGTCCCCAAACTCTAATATGGTCACAGCAAGTCACTGAAATCAATTCAATGGTAATGTATTTTATCATGATTTCATTTCATGTGGTACAGTGTTTAAAACACTTGACTGCTAACAGAAAGGTGAGCAGTTCAAACTTACCAGACATTTTGTAGGATAGAAATGCAACCATCCATCTCTGTAAAGACTTAGCACCTAGGAAACCCTGTTGGGAGGTTCTACCCTGTAAAACTATGGGTCACTCTGAATTAGAATCAACCCGATACAATGGCAGGCAGCATCATGGTTTCTGTCTCCAGTTGCCTTGTTTTTCTGAGAATTCTGACTCTTTTGTTTAGGTTATTTGAATGACTCCCATCTACTGTTTCGGTCATTCCCCAACTCCATTATGCTTGTACTAAGATAAAATAACCATAGAATTCCAGGTAAAATCTTACATTTTCATATTGTTCTCTTCATTTTATTTCTATTAATTTCATTGCATCCTGCATTTGAGATACACGAAAGCTGTAGCTCATTCAGGTAACAGCAAGTCCCTTTTCCTGAAAGATTATTTAACTTCAGGCTTTGTATAAATGGTACAAAATGACTTGAAGAGAATGATGGAAGGCCCAATGTATCAATGAAATTAACTTTCTTTTGTAAGTATTCAAAGAAATATATTTTATTACTTAGAAAAGATAGCATTAACATTTCATTTAATAACAATTCATATAATACAAGAAAGTAAGTAAAAGAAAATAAAAATAGCCTGATATAATTTTAATGACTATAGTTACAGATTTTTTGTGTATATATATTATTATTATTATTAAATGGGTTTATATTTTACATGCTGTTCGGAATCTGCTTTTTAACCCTGATTTTCATTGCATAACTGTAATGCCTTGATATCGAGCTTATCACTTATTATAAATGCATTTTTTACTGAGAGTAGTGTACAGCCTGAAAAAAAAGTATCTCTATAATTTTAAGGAATGTTTTTCTCTTAGGCTAGGTTCATTGTATCAAGACAATCAAAGGGTATAGAGTGTGGTCAATTTTTAACTATAAATAACCTTGACCAATCCTCATCAGGGAAAACTCTTGTCAATATCCACTACCACTGAGCTTCAGGGTGAAAATCTTTTCTCTCACTCCCTGCCAACATTGAGCAATGTCAATTATTTTAACTTGCATTTATTTGTCTGCTACTTGAATATTTTCTTACATAGTTATTGGCCCCATGTATTGATTTTAATAATTTTATATTTGAGTATTTGTCTTCATTAATTGCTAATAGTGCTATCAGTATATGTTAAGGCTATTAATACTTTGCTTATACCTTGTTTATGTGCAACAAACAGTTTCTATTTATCACACTTCATTTTTTGGTTGTGGCTAACTGATAAATTTCTTATTGGTCATATTTCTTAGTTTTTATCTTTATTGATTCTAATTTGGAGGGAAGTCTAGAAGGACTTTCCCATACAGGTTTATAATTTTTTTCTTTTCCTTCTCTTAGTATATTCATCTCTTATTTCTTTTTAGCTTTAACCTCTTTTAAAAAGAGGAATATTTGTATTACAAGGTATGGAGTCATCAATCCAACTTACTTTTCTACCCAATATACAATATACTAGCATTTCACCAGCACCGCTAATAGAAATCTAAGTTCTTTGCCAACTATTCTACAACCATCATTATCCTTTAATTGAATCTGTGCTTTACTCATTCTTTCCTTTATTTTCTCACTATTTCTTAACACTGGTCAATTTTTATAGGTCAACAATGTACTATTTACTGTAGCATAGCATTTTAAATTAGTCTCTCTCTGAAATTTTCTATATATTCTCACATTTCATATTTAGAGAATTTAGGAGCGTGCTGTACTTAACAGTAAATTTTTATTATTCATGTAGTTTCCAGTGTAGGACAATGTTCTTTTTCACTGGAAGTATTCTTCCCCCCATAGTGGGTTTGTTCATTAAATCTGAAACCCTATTTTTTTAAATGTTGTCATTACCATTGCCTTCTTTTATGTATCCATAGCTTCATAAATTTGACTCGTGAGCATCTGTGACTGGATATCTGATCATGTGAATATCAACAAATTGTCTACTGCAGTACTATACATAGAAAACAATAAAAATATCCAGAAGATTCTTAATGAAGTTCACTATAACCGGAATACATTGTAAGCCAGACTATCTATTAAAAGAGTGTACTCATGAAGAGATGCATTGTGTGAGGTCTGAGAGTTTCCATTTCCCATAAAGGATACTCCTTAGACCATGGAGCTTCTATATACAGAACCTTTATCCTGCCACATTTTCTGAGTATCGCAATGTTCATTGTGAAGAGTTGTAATGAAAAGATAGTTGGGATTTTTCCATGAACATTTTAACTTCTTTCCATGTAGGCAAGATTGATTAAGTTAGCTCTTCCCTGCCTGAAGCTTAGAAGTTAGTCTATCTTCTGGTGGGTTCTTCTGGCCTGGCTACCCACCTTTTGCAATCAAGTTGATTCCAACTTACAGCAACGGAATGTGTTCCAGAGTACAACTCTTCTCTGAGATTTTCTTGGCTGTAATTTTCATGGAGGCAAATCACCAGGCTTTCTTCCGCAGTGTCACTGAGTAGGTTCAAACTACCAACCTCTTGGTTAACAGCTACGAGAAACTATCAGTGCTCCCTAGGGACCTAGCTCCCAACCAAAAGGTATGTTGTACGCCCAAACTTCCATGCATTGTAAGGAGTCTTCATGAAAGACACTTCAATCAATGAGGACTTTTCAAAGTTATAGATTATCTTCCAGGGGCAATTTAAAAATATATATTAAAAACTTTATAAATTATACTATGTTCTTAGGAATAATGTTTAAATTCTGGTAAAATATAATGACTGAGGAAACAAATACCAATTTGCCACTCACAGTCAAGCAGGTGGCAGATTCGTTTATTCACTGTATTCTGTGAACTTGTTTGAGTAGACCTTCTTTTCAGATTATATTAAAAGTCATTCTATTTTGTGACATGGCAGTTTCTATTTTAGTCTTTTTCTGTAATACGTTAAGGATGAACAGTGCCATGATGTTTAAGCCTCATTGCAGTCATTCAGAAGTAGTTTAATTTTTAATATGTGTGGCACATCCATCTTCTTCAGCCTGCATGTTTGCTTGAATGAGTTTCAGTTAATTGAAAAAAAGAAAAGCCAGAAATAAACCCTGAATCTTATTGTAATTCTTTTAAAAAGCATGTGAAAACAATTATCTAGATCTTAGGTTCCCCAACTTATTTGGCCTAGCTTCTACTTTTCAGAAAAGAAAAAATAGACTTAGTGTCACCTTGGTAGCGAAACACTTTTTTCATATAGTCCACCATTCAGGACAAACCATAGGCATCTACTTTTGCAGGACTCATGAATCCTTTTATAACCCCTTTGGGGTGGTTTTGCTTACTTTGGAAAACACTGATCTAGATTATTTTTAGATTTTTAATTAAATGTAAGTTTGTCTTAGTCACTTTTATTTATCAAATATCATTTCAGAATGTATTTTTCACAGTATGACATAATTTATTGATGTCAGTTGGAATTGTATGATCCACATAGTGAAATGCCTTCACAAAGTCAATCAAGCACAAACAAACACCATTATGGTACTCTTGCTTCTGTCAAGATCCACCTGATGCACGCAATGATTTCACAAACTCTTCTGAATCTGGATTGAGTTTCTGGCAGCTCCCAGTTGATGTACCACTCCACCTACTTTTGAATTATCTTCAGTAAAATTTTATTTGCTAGTGATATTATGACATTGTTTAATTTTTTTTTCATTCTTTTGGGTCACCTTTCTATGCAATTGGAGCAAATCTGAATTTCTTCCAGTCTGTTAGCCAATAGTTGTTGTATATATTCAAGTATAAACCTACCTATCAGTCAAGGCATTTTACCACAAAAATTGCATTAAAAAGTTGCTGAAAAACTAGCCATATACACGAGTATGTATGGTATCTTCCAAATTTCTTGGTATAGATGAGTGAGTACTTCCATCAATGCATTAGTTGAAACATTTCCATTAGTAAGTATTGCATCTATTCCTAAAGTCTTGTTTTTCTATGTTGTCTTCAGAGCAGTTTGGACTTCTTCCTTCAGTACCATTGGTTCTTGTTCATAAACTACTTCTTGAAATATTTGAATGCTGAGCAGTTCTTTCAGTGCAGTGACTGTGTAATTCTTCCATCTTCTTTTGATGTTTGCTGCATCATTCAAGGTTTTGCCCATAGAATCCTTGAGTATCTTCAAATGTTCCCCTTTACTTCTTTTAGCTTCTTAAATGTTGAAAGTTTTCTACTCTGTTTGCTTTCTAACTCCAGGTCTTTACCCATTTCAATATAATGCATGATATAGTCCTGCTTTGAAAGGAATTCCACCCAAAGGATAATAACTTGCCTTTATTTACTTGAGATTCTGTGTGGCATAACTTTAGAGGAAGATAGGAATGAGGGTGTGATAATTGTGAAATTCTAGACAATGTTCCATTTGTTGACAAAATGTAGATCTCTGCTTTTTAAGAATTTTATGTGAAATACAGCTTTGCAAATGCTACAAATATGATCTGTAAATGACATTCAATATTAGGAGTTACATGCAGTGATTTATTTCATCCTTGAATTCCTTACTCCCTAATCCCTCTCTTTTTAACTCCCTTACTTTATTGTAACATTCATGTTCTTGCCTTTAGTTTATGACTGAGTGATTTCTTTCATAAGTCATTCAATTTACACTGCTGAGTTTATGACTCCATATTAAGTAGTTTTATTTTGACACTTATTCCTGAAATTTGATTCTACCATTGAGGAGAAGAGCATCGTCAAACACTCTGAAGTGTTCGATTTGCAAGTCTATGAATGTAGATGTGCATGAGCATGTATTCTTTTCTGATTAACTAGCTTTATCTTTTGTAAATGAACTAAAGAGATATTTTTCAAATAAACATTTTCAGCTTTACTCTCTTTAAAAAGGTATTTTAACAGTAGCTTTCAATTCATATGTACATACACTGGAAATAATCACTTTCATCTATATCTCTTCAGAAAAAGCATGATATTATATTTACATAAATTGGAAGTAATCCATAGCAACATTAGCATAGATCCTTTCAGACTTATATTCTGCCATTGAGTGCCTTCAGATCTGCCTCTTCACAGGGCCGAGATGGAGTAGAATTCTCTACTAACTTATCCAGTGATGGTTTGAAATTACCACCAGAATGTTGAGATAAGATTCAAAAAGCGGGTTATGGGTTTCTTTCAGGTTTGCAGCCTTCAATATGAATAACAACTTAATATCTTTTTTTAAAAACACACAACTGGATTATAGGTATCATGCTACATGGAGAAAAGATTGATGTGGTCAAGGATTTCATCTTGCTTGTAGCCACAATCAGTACTTATGAAAACATCAATGAAGAGACCAAAGGACACATTGAATTTGGTAAATCTGCTGAGCAACACCTCTTTATTAAAATGCTGAAGATCAAGGGTGTGCCTTTAAGGACTAATGTGTGTCTGACATAAGTCATGACATTTTCCATTCCCTCATATACAGCATGAAAATTGGACAGAAGAATTGATGCATTTGACTGCCACAGTTAGACTACTCTTGAGTAGCCAGGATGGGGAGTCTTTGTCTCACATATTTTTCATGTCATTAGGCGATATCAGTCCCTGGCAAAGGACATCATTCTTGCTAAAGTAGAAGGACAGGGAAAAACATCATTGATGAAACAGATTGGCACAGTGGCTTCAACAATTGGTTCAAACATAAGAACAAGGATGAGAATGGTGCATGATGGGACCATATTCCATTCTATTGTGCATAGGCCCTCTAGGAATTAGAAGTGACTCAAAGGCCCCTAACAGCAACAGAAATATCTCTGAAATCTGTCTTCTCCTCCATATCTCTGAACAGGTTATTAACTGCCTCATTTTCTCCAGATCTATATATTTTTCCTCTACTCTTATATGATTTTCAGAGGCTGATATTATAGACACTGTCACTTGGGTTTCCTTGATGACTGCTTTTCTAATGGTAGAAGGTATTGCATTATGGGGGGCAGGAGCAAGAGATTGGAGAGAAGGCAAGAAACAAATTTGTGTTCTATAGATTTGTCTGTTTTTTCTCTTGCTTAAGTGATAAGATTCTTTCTGACAGGATGTCCATGCTTCTGTAAATAGCTTGCTCAGCATTAGAAACTCTTAGGATTATTTGCTTTTTTTTTACCAGAATCTTGAGTTTTACATTATACATATTCAATTAAGTTAAGCACTTACCCTTGGATTTATACTGTCGCTATCTAATTGGTCTTTCTGTTTCCAGAGTTATCTCTGTCCAATACATTTTTCCATATTGCTTCAGAGAATTAACTTTTTCAAGCATATGTTGTTTGGCAGTTTGTAATAACAGGAAATATTTATACTATAATGATAAACATATAGGATACCATATTACGTAAAAGCAGAGGGTTTCAGATTTGGAAAAACTAGCATGTGTCAAACTGAGAGGACAGTCAGTACCATTATCTTTGGCTGAAAAATTATTGTTCATTTTATTTTATTGGTTTGTGTTCATTTTTTCCTCTTTGAGAAAAATAAAGGTGAAAGAAAGAGAAGATAGGATGGGAGATAAGGAAAAAAGAGAGGCACTAGCTGTCTGTGTGTGTGATGTATAAAATTATTTTATAAGTTTTTTTCATGTCAGCATAATATTGTCTGTTTTTTTGTTGTTTTATTTCCTTCTTCTTTTTTTTTAGCAAAATGGTAGAATTGAAAGAAATGCCTCTGATTTTACTTAGGAAGCTTCCTGGCAGTATGTCTAAGAAAAGAATGCTATCGACTATCAACCATTAACTATAAAATTAATGATGAGCCTATATGGAGAATATGGTTATGAATCTCTTTTAGGTGTTCCCAAATTTTTATTTAACACTAAATATATTACTGAAAACACTCCATCCTGGGGATATTTCACTTCATGTCATCTTGCATCACCTAACTTTTCCTCCCCCACCCCCACCACGCAGAGCAGATTGTTTTGGACTCCTACCTAGTGCCAAGCCTATACTTGCAATTGATGAACTCAATAAATACAATTGAAGGTTAGCTTTCTTACTAAACTGCTTTCCATTTTAATAATTTAGATAATCTTTTCTTCTGCTGTGGTTATCTGAATGCTGTAATGTCTATCTGATATATTTTTTTCCATTTGATTGGTTTCTAAAAATAAAGTCTCCAGAAACCAATATTAGCATTATGGTTAAAGGGTTTCAACAATTGACATGCTCACACTGAAATGGCAACTTAAATTTTATACACTAAAGCAAAATTTTATACATTAAAGTGAAAAATGCCTCAAAAATACTATTTGTATCTTTGTGGTAAGACAAATTGTATCATTTTCTCTTTGAAAATTCTTAGAGTTCTTGTAACTTTTAAAGGCCAGTTTATATTTTTTGATACAGAAATCAAATTAAAAACATTCCTCAGAAATCATTTTTTCTTGCTTTTCTTCTCTTCCTTTCATCTTCTTTTTCCTCCTCAATCTTCTTTAATCACTAGCTTCCATTTTCTCTGCATTTAGGCTTAATTTGCTCCTTCAGAATATTTTTCTATGGGACAATATTATTGTAAAATAACCTGTTTTTGTGGGATGTCATCCAAGAGCGATACATCGAACATGAAACATCCTAATTTTACAGGTTAAACAATTTTATGTAATTTAATAGATGTGCTCAGCACAAGTGGTGATTATTTCAGTGTTTTAATAAAACCAACAACATAATAAAAAGCAGCCTCAAATGCATTTCTAGATGCAGAAAGTCTAATAAACAGCCAGTCTTCCAGCACATTGAAACGGCAAGTTCTTATTTCAGACTGCTCCAGGAAAGCGAATACTTTGTAGGCCTTACTTTGCCCTGGCGGGGGGAGCAAACAAACAGAAAAACAAGAAATGAAGATTCCAATGGCATTGCTTAAGACTTGGATATGAACTAGCAGCTAATAAAGTACAAAGTCGGCTTCAGATTACTGCAGCCCAATTAAATTTTTTTTTAATAACTGTGATGTATCTCTATTATTTATTCAGGTAGAAAGATCCCCCTTTGGGTGTCCAAATCCTGAAGCAGCACCGAGTGGAAGAGGAGAGGGTGGTTCACTACTCCGCGGTACTCTAAGACCCAGGGCTGAAAAAGGGTTTTCATTGTACCTTCAGGAAACTCTGGAAACTGAGTTATTTCCCATGTCTCAGCTTTTGGAAAGACTTTTCCTAACACCTGTGGAATGTTGTCTTTCAAGTTTCAGGCATCGGGGTGAAAAATAATACACAATTTACAAAAAGTTAAGAGCATGAAAAGTATCAGAGAAAGAGAAATTACAGTAGTGTGGAATAAACAGAAAGTTGTCGCTGTTGTGGTTGCTGTAGTTAGGTGCCCGATCAGTTGCCCGTGAAAACACCCCTGTGTAAAACCGAGCAGAGCGCTGTCTGCCTGTGCCCTCCTCAGTGCGCAATTCAGCTAGAGTTCAGACACTGCCGTCCTTCGCAAGCGGTTCAGACTGCTGCTTTACAGTGTTGACGCCAGCCTGAGCCCCGGTGGCGTAAGTGGTTGAGTGTGGGGCTGCGGCCCACGAGCTTGGCAGTTCAAATCCTGCGGCGGCTCTCAGGAGCAGCACAGGATAGCGCCCACGACCACCAGAGGCAGTGATGTCACCCCCCCCCCCAAAAAAAAGGTAAAGTGTTGATGCATTAATACAGCTCCTTCAGATTTAAGTTTCCTATTCAAGTGGAAATTAGTAGTGAACTATTAGTACTTATAATTTTAGTGTGTAGTGTTTATAGTAGCTTAATTATTCTGCCAGATCACCCTTCCTTCTATTCCTTTTTCTATTGAAGAAAATTTAAGATGAATAGGAAATAAAAACCCTTTGGTTACAGTTCATATGAAAGTGAAACAATTATTGCCCAAGTGCATTCAGCCTGTTAAAGAGGGAATAACCTCAAACCAAACCCACTACGATCCAGTCTCTTCTCACTCGGACCCAATCGGAGGTTTCTGACACTGTGACTCTTAAAGGGAGCAGAGAGTCTCCCCGGACTCTCAGGGAGGTTTGCAAGACCAGCCTTACAATTAGTAGGCCATGCATAGCAGACAGCTCCCTAAAGAGGATAACATAAAATCTTTTAGGTAGCCAAAGGTTAAAGTCCTCCAAAGCATGAACATGGATGTTATTTTATTCCTGTTATTTCTCTCAGAGGATGTGGTTTTGTGTCTTTCAGCATAAGTAGACTTATTAACACTTTACACTATAATTAGAGGAGTTTACAAAGTCTGCTCTTGTGTAGCATCCAAAAGCTATCAAATCGCTGGTTTCGGGAAGCAGAGTCGAACTTTGCTCTCTGAAAGCAGCAGTTCTCAAGATGAGAGGAAGAGGACGAACGGAGCGTACCTCGTTTATCTTTTCAAACGCCCCAGAGCTAGAAACGGGAGGTCTGAGATTCTTCCCCATGGAGGCGTGAGGCATGTGTGACATCTAGTTACACATAACAATTCAATCAGAAAGGATAGTAAAAGGTACCTTTAATAGAAGGATCCTTAAGACTATGACATTTTTGAAAGATACATCCTAAGCCATTACAAGAAACTGTTTTCTAAGATAACTTTGTAACTAAAAACTAGCAAACAAAGACTCAATGCTATCAATCAATTCTCAGTCATCGTGGTCCTAATGGACAATGTTGAACTGTCCCTATGGGTGGTCACTACCGTGATTCTTGATGGCAGTGGAAACCCTTACCCTTCTCCTGTGGAGCACACTGACCACAGATCAGCAGGTCAACATCTCCTCCATGACACTGACTGGGCTCCTCATTTTAGTAATATAATTATCAAATGGAAAACTTAGGGACTTTGGGAATTGGAGATTATAATGGAAATCTCAATCTTTGGTTGCTGCCAGGCTTAATTGCCAATTCTCTGAGCTGTGCCTCGTGCACAGCACAGGGGAGACCCTTCCTGGTCCCTCTGCCCCAGGGAGGTGCTGTAAGGAGCACACCAGCTAAGTGTGTGGAAGGGTTTTCAACCCGCTGTCATGTTAAACAACATGGTTGCCCGCAGAAATTATTGGGAGCCTCCTCTGAGTGAGATACAAAGCCAAGAATAATAAAGTTCTCATATGGCTGCTTTTATTTTTTTTTAAGGCTTAATTTGACCATTCATGGATCTATATTTCCTAAGGGGCGATTTAAATCAGGTTTTAAATTAAAATATTTAAGAACATTAAACTTTAATTATAAAAGAGCATTTTGAGGAAACATAATCTTTTATGGGTCTGTAAATGATCTTTTCCTTTTACATATTCTGAATTCAAGTAATGAAAGTATTTAAAATTTTATTTGACATATAACAAATTAACTAAAAGTTAATTTTACATTACTATTCCATTGACTTCTTCAGAAAAACTCTGTTGCTGAATTTCGTTTCTCCAAGTATGCTTTCTAAGTAGATTTTAGACAGAAGAAGCTGTGTGATATGCTCTTTTTCATATTAATCAGTACCATAAAAATTGAGTTGATTTATGAGTTATATGTCATATAGCATTGCCACTGGAAAATTTATATTTGTTTTACATATAATTAAGTCCAACTTCTGGTACATAATCTAGCATGAAACAGTTTATTCCTATGTGAACCTTGAGCTTACTTTCTGTCTCAGTCCTAAAATTCACTTTTCATCAAACCCAATAATGTGATATTTCAGATCTCCTGTTGATTTTTGTTCTCTTCATGTTCTATTAGGCAATCTGCCAAGACTTTGAGAATTGCTTGGCCATGTATGTCAGCACCAACCTCTTTATCTACTTGCAGAATCCTTAATCTTGGGTCAGCCCTACCATCTGCTCCCCTTCTTCCCCTCCAGGTTACTGAGTATTGCTGGAAAATGCTTCAAAACTTCTGAAATATCAACTTCAAGGGCCCCCCCCCCCTTTTTTAACCTCCGTTGCACTCTCACTGTTACTCTGCCTACACTATTCCTGGTTTCCTGCTAACCTGGTTCAGACTTCCTCGGAGTAGCAAGCTGGTCCCAATCTATTTATCCTCAGAAAAGCCTGAACTCTGAGCTCTCACCAACTATAAAGAAACTGGACCTCCCACTTCAAAGTGTGTGTTAAAGGCATCAGTTAGAGACCCTTTAATCTGTTTTTCTCCTCTTCTCACCACCAAATTGTATCTTTCAACAATCACTTATGTTCTCCATCCACTTAGCCTCAGCATGCTGAAACGACCAACTGCTGAGGTAAACTCTTCCTTTATAAGTTAATCTAAGTCATTGGTACATCAGTGAATCGTACACCTTTATCTGAATCACAGTGTTCTCTTTTATCATTTAGCATAGCAAGTTGCACATTGGACTAAGTTCAAGGTCAGCAGTTCGAATCCACTCCATGGGAGAAAGATGAGATGCTCTATTCCCATAAGAATTACACTTTCAGAATCCAGCAGGGAAGTTAGTTCTCTTCCATCCTCCAGGTTCCCTAGGAGTCAGGGTGGACTCGTGGCAGTGAGTTTTGTTTGATTTGGATATCTGCCATCTTTCCTTAAACATGTAATTGTCCAATTAATTTTATAAAATCCTGAATGGTTTAGTGCATGGACAGATGTAATGAAATTGATTTTGTGTCTTGTTAATTTGACCTTGTCTGATAGCTTGTTTATCTTCTTTTTTCTTTGACCAACGCTAACAATAACTTCTAAATTTTAAATCTGTGTGTAATAGGCAGTGTTCCTTATAATTCAGACTTTTAAACCATAGCCATCTGGTACCAGTTTGCTTGCTCTTTCCTCATGTCCTCCACAAGCAATCAGCCAAGAAGTCTTCACTAAGCCTGCTTCATTTTCATGACATTCCCGCCTCTCTTTCTTTGAGTCTGGCTACTATCTTTGTACTGAGGTCTGTCTTTTTACATTTTAAGTTGTGACTGAGACCCCCTCCCTCCCTAGCTACCTTTCAGAGGTTATTCCCTTTAATCCATCCAATAGAGTAATAACACATGATAGTCTCAAGTATTGTTTTAATCCGAAAACTGCCAAAATGCTATAAATGGTTTCTCCTAGTCCCTCCTAGAGTCAACTGTTAGCACTGTATCATTTTGACTTTCCTATTGCTTATGCCTCCTCAGCCAAATGTGATGCCTAACAGGAATGAGCTGTGTCTGCTGCAGTGGGGCAGGCCCCTCAGCCTGCCTAGTACTTCAATGCCTGTTTTTATTCAGCCCCCTCCTCTTTACACAGCTTCCTATAATTTTCTGAACAAATCTGCATTCTGACTCGTTTTTTTTTCTTTTTTTTTTTGCCTGCAGTGGCCTTCACTTGTCTGTTTACAACAGACCCTCTTTTTATATCTCAAAGGTTCAAGTAACAGTAAAATATACAACTTTCCTCTAGTTCTCAAATACTTCCTTCCACCCACTATCATGATTCCAATTCTACCTGACAAATCCAGCTAGACCAGGGGATGTACACTGGAGTCGGAAACATGGGGGATTTAGGATAGATGATCCCTCAGGACCAGTGGTGGGAGTTGTGATACGGGGAGGTGGAATAGAAGGGGGGAACCAATTTCAGGGATCTAAAGTATAATCTCCTCTCTCTGGTACGGACAACAGGGAAATGAGTGAAGGGACACATTGGACAGTGACAATATGAAAAAGTAGTAACAATTTGTAAATTTTAGGGGGTTCATGAGGGAGGGGTAATGGGGAGGGAGGAGAAATATGGGGGGGCTGGTACTGGGGGCCTAGGTGGAGAAGAGGATGTTTTCAGGGTGATGATGGCAGCAGGTGTGCAGGTGTGGTCTGCATGTATGTATTGATCGTAATGGGAGTTGTATGAGTCCCCAGTAAAATTATATGTGTGTGTGTGTATACATACACTATATATATATATGTGTGTGTGTGTGTGTTCAAACAAGAGAATGGCCATTCCAGGGTCACAGATATTTATGTTACTTAAAATTACCATCCACTAAGAGGTCTCAGGGAAAATATGTTAGTTAATTTCATAGTGTCTGATGATAGATCCATTTCTGTATAATAATGTTTTTATTAGTAAGACTTAGGATCCCAATTTGTATGACGAGAATGACATTTTTGAAATGCCAATTGTAAGGGTTCAGTGTTTTAAAATAATGAATTACCCCAAAATTTCTCTCCTGGTAGCAATGTATGTGGTAAGTGCAAATATAATTCAAGACCACGGAATCGGAAAAAGAGGAACCCACCCATTAGGTTATATTTAAAAATCATCTGATTTATATGCCATTACTCAATCTTGTATGACTGGCCACAGTTAAACCAAAGTTAAATTTATGCCTTTAGGCACCTGCTTTCTTCCTGGACCCTTGTTGGCTAAGCTTGGGTAGTCTTTGCTCCATGACTCTATATTATTTTATGAAATACTCACTGCCAAACTGCCACATACTCTCTCTTTTTCTTTATGTGTGTGCACATGCACATGCACACACATGTGGACATCAGAAGCTACCAAGTTGATTTGGACTCATGACAACCCATGAGCATCAGAGTAGCACTATTCATTTTAGGTTTGCTATGACTTATTTGGGGTGAGTGACTTGTCAGACCTTTTTCCAAAGTCCCTTTGAATGGACTTGAACCTCCAACATTTTGGTTAGTAACTAAGCAGGTTACAGTTTGCACCACCTAGGGAATTCATATATCTCTTAATTTCATTCCTTTTTTTATAGTGATAGTTATAAAGTCCACTTCTTTCCAATAGGGGACATTGTGTACCAGTGCTTTGATCCAACTTTAATTCTTAGAAGGCATTCCCCTTTCCCTAAATAACAGGATCCAGGAGGATGCCTAACTCACTTTGACTCTGAGAATTGATGATACAATACTTCTTATTCAGAGGCGACTGTTTCCTTACAGCAGGATATTCAAAATGTTATTAGGACAATTGTCACATTGATTTATAGCTTGTCTTATAAATGATTATCTCACAAAAACCATGTGCTACCTTGAAAACTGGTAGCATGTATAGCTGCGTCATTCTAACAAATATTTATTAAATACCTGGAATATGCCAGTGACACCTGTCTTGGGAGCTAGAGATAAAAAAATATGTATGACAATAAATGCATTAGAGTTACATGGAATAAATGATGGAATGATTTAACAATCATGACTCATGTATAAAATACATATTCAGAAAAATCACACCTACTTTAGTCAAATGCAGAAATTGTATTTAAAACTAAAGTTTTGGAGTTGTTTTTTTTTTGCCTTCTCCCCACTAAAGTTTGTTTTTTAAAACTAAGGTTTCTAAAATCTCTCAAATGTTTTAATTAAAATGTTCATTTATTTTTAAAATTTTCCACAGCTCAGTGTTTTCCCAATGGTTTCTTTCATATATAAACTAGTTTCTTGATGATTTCTCAATGTAATGTCATATGTATACTTTATATTTTATAAATTAAAATACAGTAAAAATTTAAAAATAGTTGATATATGCTTTAATGCATTTTACTCCCCTGATCAGAATTCTGAGTTGTTTTGTCTCATTCAAATTAATTATTTTAAAATTGTGGTTATTATAATTAGCTCTCTTTTTTTTCATAAGGTTTTTTAAAATAGCACTAGTGAGAATAGCCAGTTACCTATACCATTTCAATACAAAATTGAAAAGTTAATAACAAGCTATTAATAAATTAAGTAGAAAAATATCTAACACTTTCAAAGAATGGCAATTTGAACTTTTAATACATTCTTTTAGTTTTGCAGATTGCATTATGAACCCATTCCTGCCCTGATTGATAATTATAACCATAATCAGCATGTATTTCACTTTTACTTTGAATTGTTATCCTAAATCTCTTAATTCATATACTTAAAATTAAAGTAAATATGTCAAAATTTTATAGTTCAAATATCAGTAATGGGTTATATATATTGTGTAATGCTTTTAATTTTCTTTTATATTTGGTACTAGTAATTAAAAGTCAAGAATGAGGTAACAAATGCTCTACATAAATATTATGTTTTTAATTACTTGTGAATGCTACATAAATTACAAAAGCAGCATAATGCCATTAAGTCAATTCTGACACACAGTTACCCTATGGGGCAGGATAGAAAATCTGTGGATTTTCTAAGTGGTAAATCTTTATGGTACCAGAAGTCTCATCTTCCATTGAGACTGATATATTCGAACTGTTGACCTTGCAGTCCAATAAGTAGCACAATACACCACCAAGGTTTCTAGTATCCTAACAAAGTCTATATGAATTACTTTTGGTTTTATATATAAACTTAATTTCTCTAAGTATTGCCAGCATCTAACTTAAGGGTGGCCTTGATTCTTCAGAAGCAAGAATTCAGAAAAATCTAGGTTAGCATTTCTGCATTTGAAAAAGCTAAGCCCTTCTGTCTCTCTTCAGGTAATTCCTAATGAAACCTGGATCTCTTCAAATGATGCTTATATTGAAGCACCCTGTAGGCATATAAAAGGTGTACTCCAAGGTCTGAAAGTGATAATGACAGTTCTGTAGCTATAGAACATTAATGCAACAGACATTTTATTACTATCTAGGTCATAGAAAACTATGTTGCTAATAGCTTTGTCCCCTAATAGATAGATGGTTCAAAATGAAATCATGTAGACAGTGAAATATATTTCTATGTTCCTAAGTAAATGAAAGTATTACATTTTAACTTTGTGAGAAACATTTTCTGTCACATGTCATTAATTTTCAAATATTTGTTTCATCTTTATTGTCACAGTGTTCTTCCACATTTGAGGGAGGCTATTTTAGCATGTTTTATAAGTATGAACATTGTGATGAAAACATCAAGAAGAATACACAGTCTTCTGCAGTCAATATGCCTCAATAGAATTTAATATATTGACTTCATTATGAATTTTGCCATCAGACAGAATTTCACAAAGCACTCTTTCAACTAGATATTCTATTTTCTAGGATGCACACTGTTCATCAGATTGAATCCAAGCTGCTCTTAGATTTTCTAGAGTCCTCATAGTAAATATAAGTCCTACCCAACTAAATTTATTCCACACTTTTAAGCATATTTCTCTCTGTGTTTAACTTTGGGTTAATTCAATAAGTTTTTGTTAAAATATCACTATCCTCATTCTAATATCTTTGTCTTCATCTGTTTAAATCCTAGCCTTCCAGCTGAGAAAGCTAAATATAACCATTATTCATTATATAAGCTTATCCAGGAAGCACTAACATCTATGTACTTAAAGAGTGGTATTTTCTTCTTCGTCTATGCCACTATTGAAGCATATTACTCGACTAATTTTCTTGAAAAGCCTTTTCTTGTGCACCACATATGAACTTAACAGAGAATCACTGATTGCATTTATCTGTTTTAATTCACTATGATCTCCTGTGTCCTGATCACCTCTAGAAAAATTACTGTGGGAAAGATAGTTCAGGGTCTCTGAAATTATTTAAAAGATTTGCAATCCCCTTCAAATCTTTAAAAGTTCTCGGATAGCTTTTTGAAATGTTAAGAAGTCTTATGTTTCTGGGGAATATATTTATTTAGTTTTTTATTTAACTTTTTAAATTGAATTTTTATTTTAGAAAATACATCTATTCTGACTCCCAGCAGCCTTGTGTCACGTCACAGGAGAACTGGGCTTCATAGTGTTTTCCACCCTGGTTTCTGGAAAGCCGGTCCACAGAGTTCCTGCTAGGGCACCTTTGGATAGTTTTGAAATTCCATCTTTTCTCTTACCAGACATGCATGTTATCCACTTATACCATCCTGAGAATTGAGTATACCCAGAAAGAATAAAACTGGAATGAAGGAGGGAAGAATTGTATGCCTACAAGCTGGCTTCAAAAATTTTGTGGAACTTATGTTGAAAAATAAAGACTGATTTTAAACAAAACAAAAAACAAATTTTATGGAAAAATTACATTATCTATTCATTTCATTTTCTCCATGAACTTTTTGAAGTCTTCCCATAGATAAGCCATTGCAGGTCACTGAATACCAGTTCATACAACTGGTCTCTGTATTGACTTGCATCGTCAATCGGCACACTGTGGAGATGACTTGGTGGCCTAAGCTGGAGCCTTTTGGCTTTAAGTTGGGTAGTTCAAGCTGTCTAGCCTCTCCTCAGAAGCAGGTGGAGCTATGGCTTCCCACACAGATGTACAGCCTGAAAAATCCAGTGAGGGATCACTGGGCACTAGAATGCACTTATTGACAATGGGTTTGTTTAGTTTTTTATGGCAACCCTATTTGTGGTCTCTTCTGTGGTCTGGTTAAATAACTCGGCCTGGAAGGCTTTCCAGTCAGGCTGATATACCTCATTTCTTATCATTATTCCCCACCAAAAATACAAGAGCTTCAATTTATTTTGCACATCTTGACACAGCAGAAACAGTCTGCAGACTTTATCTAATTTTTCTGCACATTCCAATAAGCGTGTAGAGAAACAGAAGCCCTGATGCCTGCCTGCCTGTGCGGTGGCCATTAGAGAAGCTTGTCAGAGATGTATGCAGGCTCTTTGTATTCGGAGCCAGGGTAGTACTTGTCATGCAAGCAAGACTGCCATTTTTTCCATCTTGGTCCTGCTAGAAGCATCCACTGACTGGATGGCTTAAATTGCTTTCTAGAAACAAAAATCTTCATTTATTCTTATAAGATATTTTTGTTCATTTCCCAAATCTGAAGTGATTTGTTGCATAAGACCCTCTGACAAATTAGAAAATGAATTCTTTAAATATTTTTAATCTATTTTTCAAGAATTCAGGTTAGATAATAATACTTCTTTATTTTTTAAAAAGTTTTTCTAGTTTTTGTTTGTTTTTTACTTTTATCCCAGACTGCTCCAGAAATATCTTTTTTGGTGGGCCTCACTGCCCCCTGGTGGGAGTAGGAGGCCCAGTCTTGCTCCTGGAGAGCTGCTTCTGGGTATGAACCCTGTGGGCCGTGGTCCCGCATACAACCACTACGCCACTGGGGCTCAGCCCAAGAAATATGTTTTTAAAAGTTATTTTTTGAATAAATATGTAATATAGTTACTTCCTTTTCTCAATGGCTAGACATCATGTGACTCACTAATGCATAGTAAATTCATTATGTGATTAAAAATTGTTGTAAAAATTTTTTTGCACATTTATGCTATAAGGAATGTTCACAAGACATGTGTGAGGTTGTTATCACTATCATTTCCCTTCTGGCTTCTAATCCAATTCATTAAGAAGGAATTAATAGTAATCATCAGACATTTAGCGTTAAATTGTTATTCTTAGAAATATGCTTAGAAAAAAGAAATATGCTTAGAAATGCATAGAAAATATGCTTGATGACATTTTGAATAGTCTCACCTACTGGGTTGTGTAACCAAGGTCCAGTATTTTGTTGAAATGACATATTAGAGTAAATAATAGTATTCTTTTTATTATCCATGACTTTGTTAATCATCTAAGATTTTGCCTCTGCCAGGTGCCTATTCTCAAGTTATTCTTTTCCCATTTATTTTTTGAAAGGTTGGGTTCCATGATATTTATGCCTTTCCTTAACATAACTCCTGTATAAATGTATGGAGATTTATATATATATGGTTTTTAGATAATCCTAGATAATTAAGATTTTATATATATAAAATATATATGAGGCTATGTCAAATGGTATTGCTGGAAAATGCAAATAAAAAGAAATTGTTTCTCAAAAGATGACTTATCTCAGTGTGTTAAACTGTGAAAGTACTGTTTCCATCTTTCTAACCCTTCCTGAAGAATTCTGTACTCTTCAATTCTCACCCAGTCAAAAGGACACTTTTGTCATCCTCAATGGACTCAAATAGTTTCCTTTCAAATGGTCTTCAGATTTGAGCATAAAAAATAGTCTGACAGGGCAAGATCAGGGATAAAAAGTAGTTGAGATAAGATTGCCCAATAAAATTATTTCAAGACCGTCCTTGATACCCTCAAAGCAGGGGCTGGTGAATTGTCATAAAGTGGGGAAACATTCCTTCATTCAATTTCCTTACCTTTTTTCTCATCTCCGTGATATTCTTAAAACTTCTTCATAATAAGTCCCCGTTATCATCATGTATCCTTTAATAAAATTATCAATATAAACCCATGGAAATAGTCCCCCACAAGCAATCACCATAAATTAAAGAGACAACCTTCTCGGCATTAACTTTAACTGGTCCTGCAGATCATCTTGGAAACCATGATTTTGACTGGACCCGTTAGCGTAGACAACCTGCTTTTCTACTCCTCCAGAACCATCCCTTTAAAATATTCATCAAAACTGTTAAGAACACAAGTAGTGATAATTCCCAAAACCATAAAAAGCTTTTCAGGAAGGACAGTACAGAATTCATCATGCGTTCAGCGATGACAGCCACTGTTGTTGCTGTCACAGTCTCTCCTTATATCTCGATAACACCCCAGACCTCCCCCACTGTGCTAAGGACTTCACAATACTGAATGCCTCTGGTCTTGAACACTCCTGTCCATGGGAACCCCATGGACAACAACGGTAAATCCTTGTAAGTTTTTGTTCAAAGGGCATCTTCTCAGAGAAGTGCATTGAAACTCCCCAAACTCATCCATCTCAACTGCCAGGTACTAATCATCTCCTTTATTCTGCTTCATTGTTCCATAACCAATTTATCATTTTATGACTTACAATGTAATTAACTATGTTTATTTCTTATTTTGCCTTCCTTTATTAGAATGTAAGCTCCACATTCTTTGGCACATGGTATTTTTCTTTTTCTTTTTGAAGTAATCATTTTCTATATTGCATCTTTACTTCATTTTCAGCATTAATTTTCTATTTCTAACAGTTAATACAGATTCACAATTTTAGGCTTCTCTTTTTCAGGATTTGTATTTTTCTCTGCTTACATTTTCTTGATCATATCATGTTGTTAGTTCCCCACCTTCCTTGTTCTTTCTTTCCTTCTGTCTGTCTTTTTATTTTTATTTATGTTTTATGCTGTTCACTCTGGGCACATGCTTGTATATTTGTATATTTAATATTTGGACCTTGAAGTCCTCTTCATTATTTCATCACTATTTATATTCTCTTACTCATATTTTTATTTATAGAACAGTTCTGTTTGTCCCAGTTCCCTCTGATCTTTATTTATTTTTAACAATAAGTTCCAGAAATCTTACTCTTTTTTCCTGAAACCCAAGAAAAATGTCTGTCATTGATGTTTACCCTGCCTCTCTGTCCACCCCAGAGTAAAGTGACCAGATGCCCCACTTTTGGTGGGACAGTCCCAATTTTAAACAATTTTCCCTGCGTCCCATGATATTTTTAAAAAGTCCCAATTTTTGGAAAGAATGCATGACAAGCTAGGGAATGGCAGGAGTGAGGGAAGGGAATATGCCCCCTCTAGTCACCCCCACCCCTGTTAATGTTAAAATCTGTTCACTTAGAGGCAACCTTGTAATCCACGTTTCTCCCTGAGGTAGTCACAGAATCTGGTGTCAATTTGAGGATTAAGACTGTAGGGGTTGCATCTAACCTGTCAATCTGGAGCTAGCCAATGAGACCTCTGTGTGGGTATGACCTTCTCCTGAGAATTATGAGAAATCCAGCAGCATTACCCCTTTGGAGGTAAGAGACTCATGACTCAGTCCTTTGGAGACGCTCTACGAGAAGACACAAGGCTGACTCCCTGTGAGACATCCTGGAGGAGAAATCACATGAATTTACCCTGATGGAACCAGACCTCTGAAGCAGGAAAAATCACGGGGAGACCCCTACCAGTACTGAGATGCTTCTACTGCCACTGGATACCCAAGACTGCACCCACTGGCCTGTGATTGACCTGGTGTCATTTCATGTACTTCGTGAATCTGAAGAGGACTTAAGAGTTCGATATCAGACTTATGGGCTAATATCAGAGTTAGGACATTGAACTAGACTGGGCTGGGATGTTTTCTTGATGTACTGTTGCTCTTGTATAAAGTTCTTTCTTGTAACATAAGAGTTTCTATAGATTTGTTTCCCTTGTCTACCCGGACTAATATTCTCCCTTTACTGCATTTCTGTTGATATGCAGAATCGCTTTGACTTAAAGCTTCTGTGAAAGTAATTTAGTGTTATATAATACATAGATAGACCTGTTTATTTAAATATATATTTTTTAAAAAGATATCATCCTCCTCTTGGCCACCTTCTAGCCAAACACCATCCAGCACTATAGTGTGAACAAAAACACCAGGGAAGTAAACATTTCTTACAGTCAAACATGTGACATCAAAGGGCAGCTTTACCCAGGGGTGAGGCTCCAAAGACAGGACTGTATCAGAAAGAGGAACCCAAGGAAAAAGCAAATACAGGAAGAAATGCCATAGGTGGTGTTATATTGTGGCAACTGCAATCAGTGTCATACAAGAAAATGTGTTCATTGCTGATTGGAAAATCAATATGCTCTATAAATATGCACTCAAATCACAAAAAAAATCAAACAAATATATTTTATTTACTATTTTAGAAAAGTGCACAGTTCTTTGTGTACCTGTTCATGTATTTGTATTTATATTTTTCTGTTTTCTAATTTCCTTTGAAACAAAGCAAAATAATTTATAAGTGTATTCAGTATCTAAAGGGGGTTCTTATTCTTATCTTTAACAGGTCATTGCTTTAGTTATGGATATATTTACAGATGTGGATATTTTCAAGGAAATTGTTGAAGCATCAACTCGAGGAATATCTGTTTACATTCTGCTGGATGAGTCAAATTTTAATCATTTTTTAAAAATGACTGAAAAACAGGGCTGTCAAGTTCAGCGTCTCAGGGTAAGAACTCAATATTTCTTTTTTTTCACATGTACGGTGTACTTTTGTCATCTCTGTCAAATATCATGTGTGTGTGTGTCGGGGGGGCGGGGGAGGGTGGTATGTGTGTGTACCTTAGCAGCTGTGCGACTAAAAATGTAAAATATAGAAAATTATAGAAGATGCCCTAAGAAGATTTTCTTTGTATTTTTTAGAAGATAGCTTTAAGAAAAGAACACATTTTCTTGAAGGTTTTACATTGTAATTTTCTGAGGGTGGAAAGTTAAACCTCTGATACTTTGCTACCAGTTATAATGAATGCTTCAGTTTCATATGCACAACCGTGAATGCACTGCCTCAAATGATTATTTGATTCAGCAGCTGTAGCTAATCAAAATCACTTGGCATAGTATTTTACCTACTTCTGACTTTTTGAAACAAGAATGGATTTTATTAGATATTAGATATTTTATAATCATTCTCATATAACTCAGAATCTATTTCTTTTTTCTTTTTAATTTTGGTAAATATATACGATAAAACATTTGTTAAACAATACAGTTTAACAGCTATAGCATCTACTTTTAATTGGCATTGATTATGCTCATCATGTTTTATTACCATCACCAAAGTTGGTAGCATGTCTTTGCAGAAGGATACTCATGATTTATGAACCCATTCTCTACATTAGTATAGAAGTACCTCATACAAAGTAGCTTAAAATATGTATTTCAAATGATCGTTTTCTTTGAATATTTTAGTTTTGAAAGAAGTTCTAGAATTGGGTTTCTCATGTTATGAGTTTAAAAAATCTTTTCAGCTATACATTTGGGGTATATTGGGATGTACTTTCTAGCCATGATTTTACTTTTTATCTATGTTTTTAGAATATTCGAGTGCGAACAGTAAAGGGCCAAGACTATCTTTCAAAAACAGGAGCAAAATTCCATGGAAAATTGGAACAGAAATTTTTGTTAGTTGACTGCCAGAAAGTTATATATGGTTCTTACAGGTAAGATCTTTGCTTTTTTCAATAATTTAAGTCATTTCTTTGAGTCTCATTGTTAATATAACAGGTTGAATTCTTTCTTATGAAACTCCATGGCCTGAGCTTCAGTTATGGTTCAATCTAAAGAACAAAAAGACCTCAGGTAATTCTTATCAATGTCTTGAGCTTCAGTTTATTACTCCAAACAAGAAAGGAGGTCATTAGGATCTAAGGTTCCCTCCAGCTCTATAATAACAGCTTTCATGTAAAAACCATAAAATAGTATAGATTTACTAACAACTGTTCCTCAAAATAAAAGCTCTCTTCCCATTTTGAAGAAGCACTAAAATAGGTTTTCCTTTATAATATTTTTAAGACTCTCATAATTATCACAATCACTATTTAAAAAAAAAATGACACTGGTTGCCCTATTGCACTGAGTTAAGTCTACTCCTACCAATGTAATAGCACAGAGAACACACACACACACACACACACACACACACACACTTTCCAAACCAGTAATCTTCGCAGCAAGTGCCTATCACATCTTTCTTCTGAGCAGTGGCTGATGAATCTAAGCAGTCGATCTTTTAGGGAATTGAGCACTTAACCCAGCGCTCCTTGTCACTAAAGTCTCACCCCCCCCCCAAAAAAAAAGTCATGTAAGAGTCTGACTGCTTAAAATGTCATGACCGACACTAGACAAATTTATTCAGCACAGATTATGTTCCCTTGGGATAAGACTATCAGCTTCCATAAAAATGGAAGCCCAACATAGAATCTTAATGAATCTGAATCAACCCCACAGTAATGGGTAGTGGTTGTCTTACATCTTTCTTAGCTAACATTGGTGGAGTGTTGAGTCTGTTTGACTTGGGCTCCTTTATTTATTTCATCCCATCGTCTGTACAAGTTAACTGCAAGGTGGGTGTTTTCATCCATATATTATAAATGAGAAAACTGAAGTTACAAATGCTAATGGGATTTGTTTGAAAATCTCACAGTTAAGGGTCTGAGACAACATTACATCTATTGACTCTATTAGGCTCTGCCATAATACCCCTGCCCTTGAGTCAACTCTGTACATTTATGAATCCCCCAAGGCAGTCCTGAAAAGAATGCACAGAGATGATATGGCAGCAGTCCTCAACACATGAGGACTGCTAGGTCCTGAAGGCAGGTGGGCTTATTATTAACCATGGGAGGGGTGGGAGGAACCAGAAGAAGTCTAGAAAAAAACGGGATGATATAAGTGACATTTATGTCTTATCTTTCTAACTGAAAATGTCCACAACAAGGACACACTATGTAAAATTCAGGGCTTGGGCCTTGGTTGAATTTAGTTTGCTCAACTGTAAAATTAGAGTAATCAGAAAGCCTAACTCATATTGTTGTGAGGATTCAGTGGTTTAATGCAAGCAAAGGTCCTAATGTGAGTTATTATTTTAGACCTTGTTTTAGCTGTTATACTATGATAATTTCCTTTGAAAGTGCTGTTTGGTGTTCCAAATGTAAGTTTTTTATGGGTGAAAATTATGCCTAGTGATTGAAATTAATGAGTCATTTTAAAGACTCGTGTATATTTGTTCAGATCTACATGGTTTTAGAGAGTTTTTAATAGAAATATTAATTAAAATTGAAGGTTCACTTGACTTATGAAGGGTGTTCTTTTTTAAGTTTTTCATAATTAATGTTTAATTTTTTACTATTTAACTTAACTTTTAAGGTTATCCTAATAGTAGATTCACCTTAACTTGGTTTTGCTCCCACTAGATACTAATAGGTGCTATGTATTGAAAAAGTAGCATGTGTGGCATAGTGGTTAATCAGTCAATTGGTTGCTAAATAATAGGTTGGCGATTCAAAACTACCAGCCACCTCACAGGAAAAATAGGTGGTGATCTGCTTCCATAAAGATTGTTGTTAGGTCCCTTTTGGACAACAGAACAAAACACTGCACAGTCCTGCACTATCCTCACAATTGTCCCCATGCCTGAGCCCACTGTTGCAGCTCTTGTGTCGACCATCACGTTAAAGGTCTTCCTCTGTTTTGCCAACCTTCTACCTTATCCAGTATGATGTACTTCTCCAGGGACTGGTCTGTCCTGACAATAAGGCCAAAGTATGTGAAACTAAGTCTTGGCATCCTTGCCTCTAAAGAGCACTCTGACCATACTTCTTCCAAGACAGTTCATTAGCCCTTTTCGCAGTTTATGGTACTTTTGATATTCTTTTCCAGCACCACAACTCAAATGCATCGATTCTTCTTCAGTCTTTTTTATTCAGCATCCAGCTTTCACATGCATAGGAGGCATCGGAAATTAGCATGGCTTGGGTCAGACACATGAGTCCTCAAAGAACCCTCGTAACCTCCCTGCTTGTCTACACTCTTTGCGGGTCTTGGGCAGCAAATTTGCTTAGTGTAACTCATTTTTTGATCTCTTGACTGCCACTTTGATGAATATTGATTGTAGATCCAAGCAAGGCAAAAATCCTTATCAACTTCAACCTTTTCTCCATTTATCTTAATGTGACCTATTGGTTCAGTTATGATCATTTTGTTCTTCTTTACCTTGAATCATTTTATCCATTTGTTATAAATGAGTCCTATTCTCTACTGAAGGATGCAGTCTTTGATCTTCATCAACAAGTTCTTCAAATCCTTCTTATTTGGAGCCAGCAAGGTTTGGCCCTCTGCATATGTAAGGTTGTTAATAAACCTTCCTCCAGTACTCCATTCTTCTTTATATAATCCAGATTCTCTGATTGAATAAATATGGGGAAGTCATACAGTCCTCATGCACACTATAATTTTAAGCCCTGCAGTATTCCACTTATTGTTTTCACGCCACTTCCTCTTGTTCTATACAAGTTCCCCAGTCGCACGATGCAGGATTCTGGAATACCCATTCTTCCCAATGATATCTATTGTTTAATGTAGTCCACCAGTTGATTGCCTTTTCATTGTCAATAAAACCCAAGTGATCATCTTTCTGGTATCCTCTGCTTTGAACCAAGATCCCTCTGATAGCTGCAATGATATCCCTTGTTCCACATCTTCATCTGAGTCCATCTTGAACATCTAGCAAGTCACAGTCAACGTGCTGCGGAAACTTATGTTAAATGACCATAGAATTTAGAGACCCATGCTATAGCCAGAATTTTTTTGTTAGTTGCTACCAAATTGATTCTCACTCATGGTGATCTCATATGCACAGATCCACTCTATCTCCATCCCTACTGTCTTTTATTGAGCTTCACTTTTGTAACCTGGATGATAACTCCACCACCTCTTTATAAGAAAAAATTATAGCCTCTCAACTCCTTGAGCAATATGTATCTGTATATGGGTATATATTATAAGGGAGTAGAAGGATGAAGTTAGATTCTTAATCCCATCAAGTATAGCTACACACATTTCTAAAATTGGCTAACTAAAAGGTTCATAATTCAAAATGGTAGTTTTGTTATTTATATTTATCCACTTCTAGTTCTTAACACATACATGCAGTTATTTGAATATTTTTAGCTGGTCAATTTGGCATTTATTCCATAAACAATATGATTATACTGCTACTTCATTTGTCAATTTTAGATATCATAGATGTATGGTTCCTGAAGAGAAATATTCCCTACCCAGATGATTTTGGGTTTTTTGTTTGTTTTTTTTTCTCTTTACTATTTGTTTAGTGACATATAGTAAAGGAAGAGAAGCAATTCATGATAATCCAGCTTTGATTGCAGCCTTTAAATATTTTCCAGCACAAATATATCATCTCTTTATCCCACATTATGATTAATGTTAAAAATTCATCTGTGTAACAGTTTTTTTATTCACAAAAGTATTTTCAGTACCTATAGTATGTCAAGTACTATTCTAATGCCCTGGCTAATATAGCCTTAAACAAACAAACCAAAAAGGTAGGGTATGGGGTCAAGCAAACTATAGTCAGTTAATTAATTAATTAATTAATTAATTAATTCTTTGTGATTGATGTTGCTTATGGGGGAATAACTTTACAACCCTGAGTAAAATGAACTTTGCCCTTTGGTGGATGAGGCTGGTACCCACAGATTCTGTTTGTACCTCCGGCAACCTAATTAACATAAACAACATGAAATTTTGTAGAACAACTCTTTCCATTATGCTTTTGTCAGTGGCCATCAAGTCGATTCCACCTTGTGGTGACCTCGTGCATGAAGAGTAGACCGGACCTAATGGGGCTTCAAGACCGTGCCCCTGTGGGAAAATCTTGCCCAGCCTGTCTTCCAGGGTGTCTCTGTGGCAGTCCAAAAGGATAGCCTGTGAGGAAGTAATGGAACACTTAACTCTTTGTGCCACTCGGACCCTCCTTTTCTTTATAACTCATTGACTTTGGAAGCAAATCCTACGAAATCAAACTCCCTACTTTGCTGGCAGTAGTTTCCTCACCAATTCTTCCATCCTTTATAGAGCTTCTTTAGTCCAGCCAAATATGATCGGCACTCTATATTCAAATAGAACAGCACCATCCCTGCCACCTTGCCTTCTCCATAGGCTTCTTCATCAATATGAATTATCATCTCACACCTTTCTTTTCTGAACTTGGAGGCATCTAGGGTCTTTCTGAACAAAGTTCTACTCCTATTTTCTGTAGATCTTTTTGTACTTAATTATGAATTCTTTTTCTTGATATTTGCTATATTACTATATATTTGAGACTTTTCCTCCATGGAAGGAGCCGCAGTGACTCGGTAATTAATGTGTCCCTTTGCAAACCTACATATAAGTCACCTTATCCCACCATCCACTCCAAAGGAAAAAACTTGACAGTCTTCTACAATGAAAGATATACAGCCTTGGCAAATTCATGGGACATTTCTACTCAGACCTGTGGGTTTGCTATGAGTTGCACTAGACTCAACAGCAAAGAGTTTGGTTTTCTGGTTTGTTTTTTTAACTAAAATTGATTTGAAAATTCTCTGATTGATTCACATGTTTATGGTTTCTTTTCATTCAGGTTGGTGACCCTCACGTATAGGCAAAACCCAAAAAACCCACTGCCACGGGGTCATTGTAGACTCATAGTGGCCCTATAGGTCGGGCTCCAGCTGCCCTGTGAGTGTCCCCGACTGTGACAACTCACTGGAGTAGAAGGCTCTGTCTCCCCACAGCAGCTCTTGTCTTCAAAGTGCTGACCTTGCCTTCCACAGCCCAGGGCAATCCCTATGCCAGGAGCGCTCCACCACACAAAGCATTAGCACAGATTCTTATGCCAGACAGTTAGTAGGCAGACTATAGAAGTTTAAGCATTTAAGCTTACCTATGTTTTAATTGTGTTCTGTTGCCTATGGTAATTTATGAGTCTGAAATTATTACCCTCTCCATTTTTTTAGCCTTTTCATCTACTTACATTATTGTCACCTCTGTCTAAGCAGTAAAATTTTTCAGTGTGGAGAATGTCTATATCTTTTTGTTTGTGACATTGTATTTCTTGACACATAACTTATTAGCAATTTGTTTCTTTTCTTTTTTTTTGAGCACCACTGCTCTCCGGTGGTGGGAGTAGGAGGCCCAGCCCCACTGCTGGAATTGAACCTCCGTCCCAGTGGGCCGCAGTCCCGCACACAACCACTACGCCACCGGGGCTCAGCCCAGCAATTTGTTTCTTTTACAGCTCAGTGACTCTGTTTATTATACTAGGTTTTTAAAACTTAGATTTAATTTTCAATAAGCAATTTTTAAAATCCTATTGACTTAGCTGAGCCCTGGTGGTGCAGTGATTGTGTGCAGGACTGCTGTCCACAGATTTGACAGTTCAAACTCAGCAGCAGTGCTCCAGGAGCAAGGCAGGGCTTCCTATTCCCACCAGGGCAGTGAGGCAGGGGAAAAAAATGCTATTATCTTTAAGTTCCAGCATAAGGATTGGAAATTCCATAAATTGTTGCAAACTTAAATCTTCTAGACCTTTTAGTATTTCATGCATCACTGTGTTACAAAAGCGCTGACTGACATGATGATTCGGATAGTTCATAAGTTCCCACACTTATTTGGCATACCAGTCTCCATTCAGAAAACAAAAATAAAATACCTCAGGCTCCCCTTCCCAATTGAAGTCGGTTTGTACTATCACCCATAATTCAAGGTAAAACGTAGGTTTCTGTTTTGGCAACCCACAGTGTAGTTCTTCTGGTCAAAATTTACTAATTCTGTCTACACAGAATGTAGTCAACTCTGTTCTTTCTCGGCTGAGTCTGATGCCTACAAATCCTCCTTGTAGCTCTAGGTTCCCTAAATTACCTCCCTTAAGCTACAGATAATGCTTTGAAAGCATCAATTCTCTTAAAATGTGTGTATTTGCAGGGCTAATGTTTCAGAATTAATAGTAACTGTAGGGATTTTGCTGTCATCTGGAAATGAAGAAATGGAAACCTGAATTCAGATGGAGATAATATCTCAGTTGAAGTCTTAATATTTTTCCTCCAATACTATCTTCTTTACTCCCTGCCAGATGCTACATGTGAAATAGCGTATGAAAGTGTACCAAGCAGAAAGGCAAAACGCACAGTACATTCTTCTCTGTTGATCTCTAGGACATAAATTTTTGGTTCATAGAAAGCCAGAGTTAAGTTGTTTTGTTCTTTGAAACATGTATTTAAACTGCGAATGCAGGGGTGATGAAATAAGATGCAAGCCACGTGATAATTGAAGCTGTTTCAAGTGATGTTAGTCGATGAAAACAAAAATATTCCCTCACTGACATTGCATGAGACATCTTTCTTTGTCAAATTGTGTATCTTCTTCAACCCCATAACTTGAAAAACTTTAAATTTTTCATTTCTGTTTTTGTTTTTCCTCCAGCTACATGTGGTCATTTGAAAAAGCTCACCTCAGCATGGTCCAGCTAGTCACAGGACAACTGGTTGAATCCTTTGATGAAGAATTTAGAACCCTGTATGCCAGATCCTGTGTCCCCAGTCCATTTGCTCAGGAAGAGTCATCAAGGGTGAAGCATGGCAAACCTCTCTGGGAGAATGGAAGTTACCACCGCTCGATGTCTTCATTAGCTTCCATTTCTAGCCAAAGAAATCTTTTTGGTAGACAAGACAATATGCACAAACTCGATTCCAGTTACTTCAAAAACAGAGTGATGTATGCTCTAAATGAACATGACAAGTATAGCATGAGGAATCAGGGATACAAACCTCATTTTGTTCCAAATTTTAATGGTCCAAATACAACCCGTCAGTATCAACCTAGTCAGTTAAATGAAAATTGGAAAAGACATAGTTATGCTGGGGAGCAGCCAGAAACAGCCCCCTACCTTCTGCTTAACAGGGCTATGAACCGAACCAATAACCTGCCCAGTAATTGGAAAAGGCCTTCAGATAGTCTCAGCGTGGCATCATCATCCCGGGGAGGCTATACAAGTCACCGTAACACCCCTGCCCAGAGCTTTGCTGATCGGCTTGCCCAGAGAAAAACCACCAATCTTGCAGAAAGGAATTCAAATGTCCGCAGATCTTTTAATGGGACAGATAATCATATTCGCTTTCTGCAACAACGAATGCCAACCCTTGAGCACACCACAAAGTCGTTCCTTCGTAACTGGAGAATTGAATCTTACTTAAATGATAATTCAGAGTCTACACCTGATTCAAATGGATCGACTATGGATGACCGCTTTGAGAGCTATGATGGCTCTGATCATGTGAAGGCTAATGCCCTTTACACTCATTCTCGGCTCCGTTCATCTTTCGTGTTTAAGCCAACTTTACCTGAACAGGAGGAAGTTAACAGTTGTGCAACTGGATCTTCTAACTCAACGATCATTGGTTCACAGGGGAGTGATACACCAAAAAAGATCCCAGAAACCCCCTCCTGTGTAGAGCATTCCACAGACAACCCCCCATCCGACTCCACCCCCCAGCTCCCCATGCACGCAGAGGCACCTAAAATGCACACACTGCAAGTTCCCGAGCGCCACTCCCCAGTCTTAAACCGTCCTACAAATGACCATTCGGAGTTGAACACCTATATATACACCACCTTGTGTTCAAATAAGCCAACAGAAAATCCAAAGGGCCAACAAAATCAGAATCTGCTTAAAAGGCGAAGTTTCCCATTCTTTGACCACTCCAAAGGCAATTTAGATCCTGGAAATAGTAAGCACTATGTATATAGTACTCTGATGAGGAATCGAGTTAGACAACCAGAGAAACCCAAAGAGGATTTACTGAAAAGTTCCAGAAGCATGCACAACGTGACCCAGAGCCCCGAGGAGGACGAGGAGCCTCTCCAGAAAGACCTTCCTAGCGGCAGCACTACCAAGTCCATTTCCATAGCTGCTTTGCATGATGTCAACAAAGAGGAGGTCAACAAAGAACTTGCCTCAAAGAAGGAAGTGAAGGGTTCCCCAAGCTTTTTGAAAAAGGGATCTCAGAAGTTAAGGTCATTACTTAGTCTTACCCCTGAGAAGAAGGAAAATCTATCCAAAAATAAAGCACCTGCCTTTTACAGAATGTGTAGTAGTTCCGATACCTTAGTGTCTGAAGGTGAAGAGAATCAAAAACCAAAAAAATCTGAGACAAAAATTGATTCATCACCTAGAAGAAAGCGTTCTTCCTCATCAAACTCTCAAGGAAGCCTTCACAAGAGTAAGGAAGACATAACTGTTAGTTCATCTCAGGGAATGCATTCTCCCTCTGAGGAAAATCATAAAATGATGACTTCTTCAGGTGTAGTGGAAAGCAAGTTCTTAGAGAGCTCAGGAGACGCCTCTGCCCCACGCTTTAACACTGAACAGATCCAATACCGAGATTCAAGGGAGAGAAATGCATCGGCTGCTCTGGAAAGAAGACCAGCTGCTTCACCAAGGCCAAAGCCCAGTGAGCTCCTACGATCTCATTCCACTGACCGGCGAATTTACAGTCGTTTTGAGCCATTTTGTAAGATTGAGAGCTCTATTCAGCCAATGAGCAACTTGTCAAACCCCAGTGTACACCGCCCAGAAATGAAACCCACTACTATGGGCAATAGTTATGGCAGATCCAGCCCTATGCTTAATTACAACACAGGTGTTTATCGCTCCTACCAACCAAATGAAAACAAGTTTCGAGGATTTATGCAAAAGTTTGGGAATTTCATACACAAAAATAAGTGAAATAACAATTTTCAATGATTATCAAATACAAGATTAATTCAGTTGTAAATATTTATCCAAAGAACACCCTGGACATTTTTTTTGTAATGTGCCAATAAGTGTCTGAACAGCAGAATTTCTAATATAGTACTATGTGCTATTATACAGTAAAGGTGTTATTGTTCTGTTTGATGAGTTAGCTGTGTGTAATTGCATGGTGCAAAGCCCTTGAGTTTTCAATGGAAATGGTAAAATGAAACAAAGCAAATGTTAAATTTTCTTCTTCAAACTGCAGATCTTCTTAAGTCTTAGTAGGAACTATAGTGGAGAAATGACCTGTGGATTTTAACCATTCATTCTAAATTCTTCACGGTTTTTTTTTAAAAAGTATCTCAATAGCATCTTTTATGTTATTATGGTATTTTCTTATCTTCAAATGTCTAAGAAACTGGGGGGGTGATTTTTTAAATGTTTTTTTTAACTTCGAATTCTACAAAACAAATTGTTATATTTTATTAACATTGTATTAATATCCCTACGGAGCACATACAGCCCGTCAGGTAACAAAAGTACAATTTGAATGACATAGCTCAGCATTTTTCTCCCCTTAAATGTTGACAAAGTACCAGCTCCATGTACTACAAGTGCGTCACAGAAGGGTATTTTCCTAATTGTTTTAGAGTTATCCAGGACAGAATTCTTTCCACTCTTAATCCAGATACCCTGTACTTCAACTGCCTGCTGATCTTGAACTTTTACAGTCATCCCTTACTCTAAATGTATAGCAAGCCAACACGATTTTGAAAATCCTGGATAGACAACTAGTCTGTTCCTAGAAAGGTTACAATCAAACAAATCCTATCATTCAGTTTTACTCCTTCACACAGGGTCGCTGTGAATTAAGGCCAATGTAACAGCAACAGCAACAACACAGTTGCTTTTTAGGGCAGATAACTATTCTATTAAAAAGCCAGGATTAGTCAAATCTGAATGCTATCTATAAATAATGGTATTTAAAGTATATACATGAATTATGATGATTGTAGTATGGCAAAATTCATAATAACTGACTGACTGGAAGAGAAAAGGTTTATTGGACACAGTGAGCTAGGTATTGGGAGGCTGACTTCAAAATCAACACTTCAAAACCACTCGAAAGCAGAGAGACAAGACTTTCTCCTGCCATAAAGAGTTACGATCTTGGGAATTCACAGGGGCAGTTCTAATCTGCCCGGGAGTGTCACGATGAGTCTGAATCTGTGAGAAAGAGAGTCCCAGAAGGGGCAGTCAGCAGCCCCAGTCAATGGTGACTCACAGCATCGCTCCAGATAGTAAGCAGGGAGGTAATTGAGGCTCAGAGAGCTAATATCCCCCAAACACATAAACTAACAAGTCATGGCACCAAAGTATTATTTTCTGTCTCCTCACATTACCTCCCAATGGGTTCAATTCCTGCCATGCTCTGTCAGGTGAGGGTTAAGTGAGAGAAGGTTTATATATCTTCATGGAACAGCAACCAGATGGAAAATATATAGTTAAATGTTATAAGTTCCAAGACAGAGAAGGGTTAAATTAATTTAAATATGTGAAATTAGGGAATTTAAATGGGATTATTTGGGGGGTGTAAATAAAAGAGTAAGTTCTTTGGCAGCCATGTTTACGTTCTTGGGTTCTTGGTATTGATCTGTTAACACTGAGAAGGAAGGAAGGAGAATTGCAAATGAGTTGTAAGCTGCTTGCTTTCTGGGCTTGTGTGACAGAAAAAGGACTCCCTTAGGTCAGAAAGCTAGAAGTGCAGACGGCGGTGGGGGTGAGGGTGTTAGTGGGGAAGGTTCTCAAAGTTAAATATATTATCTCATTAAATATTCTTAAAACTCTATAAAGTTAGTACATATATGTTGCAAAGGAGAAAACAGATTTGCAGAGAGTTTTCACTGGCTGAGATTTTGGAAGTAGAGTATCAGACCTCCCTTCTTTGCTTGTCAGTCTGGAAACTCCACTGAAACTTGTTCAGCACCATTGCAACACACAAGCCTCCACTGCTAGATGGGCGTGGCTGTACCCAAGGCTCATTGGTGGGGAACGGAGCCTAACTCTCCTGCTTGGAAGGTGAGAATCATACTGTAGCACCCCTACCCCCTAGTTATAGATTAGCATTGGCTGATTTAAAAAGTACTAGAATGGGGGATCAGTCACTGAAAGGGATTATTCATTGATCCAAGCAAAATGGACTTCGGTAATTCTGCACCACTTTACCCACTTAGCACACTTCTGAGCCCAGAGTTAAAGACAACAGACTTGCTTTGCTAGTACCAATTCTTTGTTTTTATTGGTGAGCATCAGCTGTGGTTAAGGGAGCAATGGATGAATTGTCATCAGATGTTTCTAGAGTTGAAAAACCTGAAATTTTCGAGCAATTTCATGCTAACACTGAAATTTGATTAAAAAAACAGCTTTAGTCATGTTTAATTATAAGCAATACCCTGCTATCATTTCGGATAGCAACTCTGGAAACTATCTGGAAAATACGTCCTGAATTCACCGCCTTCTGCAGAAGTGAAATTTCTTTCTGGTGCTTTGACAGGTCACAGAAATGGACACCAGATCTTTCTCAGCTCCTTTCTTCCCCTTTGCTGGTGCTCCATTCTCAGTCCCTTCAGAAACACTCGTGATAACCACAAAATAATAAATTCCCAACACTGCAATCGCCAGGAATGTCATTGTGTTGGGGTTTTTAAAGTACGTGTTTTTTGTTTTTAAACTCTACATGGGTTCTGGTTCTAAGCAATAAACTTCCCTTGGTTTTCTCCCCATGTTAATATTGTTGGAAATGCATTGGGTCACATGTACTTTAATATTAAAGATTAATAATGTAATTCTTACTTTTAAGTTTTATATTAGTTTGTAAGCAGAAACTTGAGAAATAACACAATTTTTCAAGCAGTGTGGGGGAATTGGCCTAGTTTACTGGAGATGATGTCTAACGTGAACAAACAATGAAGAATAATAAACTTTAAATGTGTCCACCCTTATTCAGGATCTGTCCAAGTACTTAACACTTCTAAAGATAGTAATCTTCTGAAAATATTTGTGACTTCTTAATTATGTATGTGGCTAGATGGTATAAAATTATTATTTCACATGTATAATGTTCAAAAAACAAAACTTGTTGCAACATCAATTGGTTTCTAGGACATTTAAACTAGTATAAGTGAAGTGATAAAACACAAAACTCAATTTTTATATACTTGAAATGTGAGCAAAGAAATATTCTTCCAAATTTAAAAAAATCAAAATTTGTATTAAGATCAATAAATATTAAATAATTTTGTACAAATACATTGTAAGTTGTTTTTCTTTGTTTTGTTTTTATCTTCTGATCCCATAAATCATGACTAAAACTCCTTGTCTCTTGAGGTGCTATAATCAGGAATTCATATGTTTATGAATTTTAAAATGATTCTTCATGAATTTTAAAATAATGTCCAAAGTATGCTTAATTACAATTTCATTCGAAGTTTTTTTATAAAAATATACATTTTATTTAATGTATGCAGGCATACTATATATACTTTATATATACTATGTTCCCATAATGTATACAGTTATAACATATCATAATTGTATTTTTGTAATATTAATATACACTATTTTGAGAAATACAGTGATTTAACATGTCTTCAAAAACTTGAGAAATCGATGGTTTTAAAAAATGTATCTGACTTTTGTATAACTTAGTAGCATTTGGTTTGACTACAAACTCTTCTATATTTCAATTTGTGACATTAAAAACCTAGATTCCTAATATTTTTAGACTAAAACTGGATATAGCTTAAGGAAAAGAATACTCCTTATATCATATATGATTTCATGAACTATGATGTTGAAATACTGTGAGATAGGCATGAAAAATAATGTCCTTTTGTTAGTTACTCTGGTTTATAAGTAGGGAAGTATAATAAAATATTTTTCATTTTGTTTTATTTTTCACTTATAAATGTGAAGGCTACAGGAAAAGCCTCCTGACATGATAGTAATAATAAGGAAATAACTAAAATTTCACTTCTAGCCTACCCACAAAGAAGCTCTCTAATAGTTTCAGTTGCCTTAGAGTCAAAGACTACGGTGGCTAGTTTTGGGACTAGAGAAAAATAGAAAGTCATTTAAAGAAACTAATATGAATTCTATCTGGGTAAGCATTATCAGCACTAATAACAATGAAAAACAGAGACAAATAAATAGAAAAATGCCTCCACACTAAAGAAATTGTAACACGTAAATGTAAATTCAGCATTTCTACCACAGTGCTATCTTCTCCGTGATTCCTTCACTCATGGACCACTCAGACTAGGGGATGCACATATTCCAAGCATGTGACTGATAATAGATTTTTGCTGAAAGAAAAAAGGGGATGTCTAGATCTAAAGGTGCCCACAATTGACAGTCAAAGGAATAAAACAAAATAACAATGAAATCTCTATGCTCTCTGGGCCTATATGTTTGAACGAGTGCCTTGATATGCTGGCCAAGTCAAAGGGACCTGATTAATATCTGGTATATGAACCTGTGTGTCTATACACACACCCACATATGTTGTGGTTAGGAAATGACATTGCCATCAATAATCATACATTTGAAATATGCCATTTTTTAAAAATGTGCCATTTGTAAGTATTTAAATGATCATTTGTATTAGAAGATGTAGCATAATTGATGACAGCTGGGTTAAAATTTAACAGTATTTACTGTGAGGTCAAGACTTTTACAAAAGTAACAGGGCTGTTCTTCCCAGGATGTGAGAGTCAAAATGAAAGGAAACCCCTGAAGGAGGACTTCATCTTCTAGGAAAAGGGGCTAGAGTGGTCCAAGCTCAATTCGAAGCAAAATAGACACGTGCAGAGTGCTAATTTTTTGTTTGTAATTTTTACTATCAAGCGAAGTAGATCTGCACGAGACTTGCCCGTAGTTCCCCGTGATTCCTCAAGAGAATGAAGTGTTAAAAGCTAAAGCGCCCCCTTTGGACTTCTTTGGCCTCCTCCTGTTTCAGAAGCAGCCGCCCAGGTAACTGTGAGATGTTCTGACAGCAACCGCAAACTTTGCTGTCTTCAGGAGACTCGCTTGGCATCCATTTGGATGTTGCAAGTCACAGCATCACCACAGTGAGTCAGTGAGTCACCCCAGGGGTAGCCAGGAAGGTAAGTTCCCAGAGGGAAAATGTGGTAGGAAATTAAGTGGGTCTTTGAATTTCAACAGAATTGACATAGATGGGAATGTTCCTTATTCTTACACTTAGGAAATGCAAGTCATATGTATAACATATTATTCGCACCAAAATGTGAATTTGATCTTTAAAACAGATGACTTAAAAAAGAATAAAATCAGCAACCAAGAAATTAATAACAGCTTATTGAGAATTTCTTTTATATATATACTTATTTTTCTTTGAGACGACATAGCAAAACATGCATTTCAACCATGTGTACATGTACAATTTATTACCATTGAATGCATTCTAAAAATTGTGAAACATTCTAAACAATTGTGAAACAATTCCTATTCATCCCATTGCTATTACTGCTATGTTTCCACATGGCTGATTATTAAGGGGATGTGATGTGCATCAAAGGAATGGTAATGCACCTCTTCTTCCCCTGGAGCAGCAGGTGAAGAAGCGTCAGGAATAGAAGAGGCGTATGCAATGTGTATTAATAGCGACCATGAACAACTATATACCAGACTTGGCTATAGCCAGGGGCTCTGGTGATGGCAAGAGCTCTGAGTTGGGAGCATTGTGAAAGGTCAGTAGTAGTTCGAACTGCCGAGCTGTTCTTTGAGAGGAAGGTAAGGTGTTGTAGTCAATAAAGAATTGCTGTCTTTGAAATCCAGCAGGGCAGTTCGACTCTGTGCTGTAAGGTCGCTGTGAGTGAGCATAGACTCCATGGCTGTAAGCCCATTTGTGTGCTCTGGATAAGACTAAGGGAACTGGACAGTACTTAGCCCAGCTATCACTGCCGCATCTTTTTTATTAAAGGTTCTACAGACAAACTCTGATTGGAAAATGGGAACTGTAAAGCAGAGTTCAAATTATTGTAGATCCAGAGTTTGTGGAGTCTTCAAGACTGGATGAGTCCCTGACACGATTGTTGTGAGCTAATATTTAAATTTTAAAATAGTCTATGAAGTCTTCTTAAAAATCAAACAATAGTTTAACGAGTAAAAAACATGTTTATTATGAGGAATTTATGTCAGAAAGCAACTTAGATTTGCTTATTTTCCCATTAAATTCTATTTCTTGCTGTACAAATGCAGACTTTGGCAAGCTATGCTTTCTTATTTTTTCAAGTCGGTATACAAAACTTTCAATGGTTAATATGAATTAGAATGCTTGCTAAATTAAAATATCCATTATAATTTATAGCAATCTACCATGATAGTCAAGTATGAGATATCAGCTTAAAGATATGAAGCTTTTGAATTAGGAGCTCAAATGGAGGTCCCTCTACATATGGGCACCTGATTTTTACCAAAGGATCAAACCCATTAAATGGGAAAGGGTCACTGGATGTCTACTTTCAGAAAAATGAAACTATTCATATATTGTAACTATATTAAAAACTAGCAAAAATTGAATTAAAGACCTAAATGTAAAACTTAAAAAAATAAAGCAAATATAGGGCAAATTTAGGGTTTATATAGCTGCCACAGAGCCTTGATGGTACAGCAAGCGAAACTTTGGACTGCTAACCCCAAGGTCAGCAATTCAAACCTAGCAGCCACCCTTCAGGAGAAAGATGAGGCGATCTGCTCCCATAAAGATGCATAACCTTGGAAACAATATGGAACACCTCTAACCAGTCCTATAGGTCTCTGTCAATCAGAAACAGTAGGAATTTTTTAAACATATGGTATCAATACATTAGCAAGCATAACTACATTGCACAAAGCAGAAGGAAAACTAGAAGATGGGTCCCCTACCAGTTGGGCACTTTTTGTGCCCTGAAAGGCTCCACTGTCTCACCAGTACAGTCAACGAGAGAGCCTGCAGACTAGGAAAAGAATTTGGGAATAACATATCTACCAAGCAACTGGTTCTAAAGTGTATAGTAAAATATCTTCTTGACAATCCAATTAAAAATGAGCAAAGGACATGAGTCTATGTCTCACCAAAGGAGACATTCAAGCAATTAACAAACATGAAGAAATGCGCCATTCACTATCCATTCAAGAGATGCAAGCCAAACAACAGTAAAATATCTCATCTCACCATTAATATAAAAGTTCAAGGGCTGAGCCCCGTGGCGGTGTCGTGTGCAGGACTGAAGTCCACTGGGTTGGCAGTTCAAATCCAGCAGCAGCTCTCCAGGAGCAAGGCTGGGCTTCCTACTCCCACCAGAAGGCAGTGATGTCCCCCCAAAAAAATAGTTCAAAAAAATCAGAAAATTATAAATAAATGTTACTCAGGATGTGAAGAACCTATAGCCCCCATAAATTGCTGCTGGACCTGTAAACACAGTGGAAAGTGGTTTGCTTCATCTTTAAAAAACTGGAAATAGAAATACAATATAATCCAGCTATCCCACCACTTGATACAGTCCACGAATAAGAGCAGTACCACAAACAGGTATATGCTCACCCGTAACAAAAGTATGAAGTCACAAGTAGCAAAAGCATGAAGTCCATGTAAATGTCCACCACTGAAAAAAGACTATACCAACTATGTTATATACACAATAGAATATTGTCTCATTAAAGAACAACAATGAGTCTGGGCAAAACTTCACAGCATGGATGACTTGGAGAGCATTATGTTGAGTAAAACTAATGAATCATGAAAAGACAAATAGTATATGAGCTTGCCACTGTGAAAAGTTATGAAAAGGTTTACACCCAGAAATAATGCTTCCTTGGAAAGTTAACAAGTCATGGAGGGAAATAGGGTAAATCATTAACTAAGGATAGAAAAATATTAACTTAGGAGAAAAGAAAGCAATAATAAGATCAGTGCTAATTGGTCAAGGCAAAGGAAGACAAGGGGAGGAACATAAGAGTAAAAATAAGTACTTCAATACTCAATTCTGTAATGACAGTAACAATAGTCTGTATGTCATAGAGATCACTGTTCAAATTTAGCAGGGTGGTAAAAATAATAAAATATTTGGAATTTGATATCGTTTTTTTTCTCCCCAAATACAAATATATGCTCTTTTAAATACAGAAGGAAATCCCATTATGTATTTGTGTTAATAAATATAATTTAAAACTATATACTAATATATTAGTAAGTAAGTATAGACTTATTTTGTTTTTTAAAGCATTTTAAAATTAATGTGACCTGAAATGAAGTAATACAGGCATATCAAGCACTTTTCTTGATACAGAGAAGGAACTGAGTAAATACCAGTTTCATTTGATTTCTCGAGCAAAAAAAGGAGATCAAAAAAACTCTAAGATTTATTTTTGCATTCTAGTTATGAGAGAGATATATTTTAAAATAATTTTAAAAAGGACAGAGTTCAGTTCAGGCAAAATGTTGAATGGTACTTTTATCTTCTGATAAACTATCTTTGACACTGAGCTTCTTATTCAGTTTTCCTTCATATGAAATCAAATTATATTTCCTACTTCATAGGTGCATGTAGACACAAAATATTCCCTACTAAGGTAAAGATGAATAAATATTACAATTTCTCTAGCATTATGTGAAGACTTGAAGCCCTTTTTATTATTGGTATGAAATCATGTTATTAAAGAAGAATACAAAAGTGAACCTACTGGTTTTCAACCTATCCCCCATCTGTATACACTTCTCCCCTTAAGGAGTCAGTTGCACCCGACACGAACCGTGGTATAGTCCACCATCGCAAAGTCAGGGGGTGTGGGGATGCAGTAGTTGAGGAGAGAAGGGTGGACATCTGTGTGGGAACTGGGAGATTTACACAGATCTGATATAAATTCGCTACATCTCCCTTACCTGAGATGATCGTTGGTGTGAATACAATGTCTAATTGGGGAACTCTAACTGATATTGTAAAATGGGAGGCATGCAAATCTGCTTCTTTTTTAATTAAATATCTGTGCTCAACAATAACACTTGCTAGGACCCAGCACTTGTCCACACCACTCCCTATTTGAAGGCATTTATGAAATCTACTCCTGTGGTCTTTTCTCTCATTTGAAGGACTACCTCTGCTATAAAATCTATGAGCGCTGTTCCTGATCTCTGACCAGGCTTTTCTGTGTTTGCTAAAGGATTGAGGCTCCGGGACTTGTACCTCTATCTCTTCTCCTCTCCCATGTGTGTGCCACCTGTTCATTCTGCTCACTTCATAACTGAAAGGTGATTAGCTTTAGCACCCACCTTACTCTGATATGAACTCGCTAATACAACAAAAAGCCCTATTTCTAAACAGGGTTATATATACAGGCACAGAGAGTAATATTTCAAAGTACATTTTAGGAAAATACAATTTGATCCATAATATTGAGGGCAGCTGACATATGGTACAGAAGACTACATGAAGTATAGCTCCCACAAACACCCTGAAATCAGTCTTCTTTTAAAATTTCAAACATTATTCCATTATATTTAAATGCATTTCAGCTGTTAATCTCTTAGAAAGTATAAGATGAGTTGCATAAGAAGTATAAATCGGGGCTGAGCCCCGGTGGCGTAGTGGTTGAGTGCGGGACTGCTGCCCACTGGTTTGGAGGTTCAAATCCAGCAGCAGCTCTCCAGGAGCAACGCTAGGTAGGTCCCATGACCACCAGAGGGCGGTGATGCCCCCCCCCCAAAAAAAGTGCAAATCTTGAGCACATTCGTGATGGCGTGTGATCTATGCTCAGCCTCCCTATGAGGCAGGCATCCTTATCCTCATAAGGCTCAAAGAGGTTACTTTCCCCCTTGTCAAGGAACTAGGGGGATAAAAAGTGGGTGATTGAACTAGCAAACAATTCCTCTTCCACCTATCTCCAAAGCACAAAGACCATACTTTCTTGGACATCACAATCCAACACGTAACCATTATGCCACCAGGGATGTATAAAACATCACACTTTCTTCAAGGTAAAAAACTCATTCTCTTTGTTTTTAAACATTGTGATACTAATCAGAAATGCTTCTAAGTATTCACAGATTCCCACATTCTAGTCTACTTCCAAAGAAAACCATATACCCTGTCAGCTATTATTCAAGAATTGGTTCTTTCTTTTAAAAATCAAGGTGATATGATTAAGGAATATTGAGGGCATCATCCATCAGCCTCTTCTTTTGATCCAGCTCATCTTTTCAGTTCTGATACCCAGTCAGGGTTGTTATCTTTTTCCTCAAAGTGTCCTCCTCATCCAGTCGAGGTTCAATCTCTAAGGATCCAAAATGACAGAATCATGAACCCCATCAACACTGTCCAATGCTTCTCTTTCTTCAGACAAGGGCCTCTCAAGAACCCACCAGAATCAGGATTATAGATTGTGCGTGTGTTTGAAATGCCAAACTGAGGTCAGCATTCCTAAGAATGTCCTAAGAATGTCTGGAGTCTCTTTGGGCCACTGCTTATGGGCATCATTTTCCTTGTACCTTGTCCAGAACCTCCTTGACTATCCTTGCTTGTTAAACTGGAGGCCAGTGTGGGTGCATTTTGCAGTGCCATGACAGTTGTCTTGAATACCTCTTTCTCCCACTGTTGCCTGCAAGAACTCAGAGAATTGAATTTCCTCAAATGGGCATGATGACCTCTTGTGGTAGTATTTCTGGATAAGCCAGGCTAAGTTGCCTCTGGAGAGAAGTGTTCTAACAGGCAGGGTGCTGGGAGGGATATTGTTTAGACATCTGTTTGATTGGATACTGGAGTTTGTAGGAATAATGAGATGGCAGTGGCCTGGTGGACTCTGGGCATACTTTGAGGATAAGAGTTTCAAACTATTTGCCTAAAGCCTTAACGAAAGGAATATTTCCCCACTTTTCTGGAGGCACATAATAAGGTGTTTTCACATTTTATAAGCAAAGGCCCAGGGATTGGAGAGAAGATGAGCATCCAGTTCCCAAATCTTCCCATTTCACTTTTCCATTTTGGGTGAGAAACACATTCTGTATTACAAAGAGAGACAGAGAGCTCAGTTCTATCTTCCCGAGGTCTCTTCAAAAAGGGTCTCTCAAAGGCTGCCTGTGAGGGCAATCAAGGGTAGACAGCTGACAGCTGAATGAGAGTCTTGAAGCACTTATTGATGATATTCACGGACTCCAGCCGTTACTACCGTTTCTATCTCCAGATCAAGAAAACAAAATCTACACGATCATTAAGTAGCATTAGGATAATCAGAGCAAAGGCTGAAGTTGTCAGGGATTTAATTTTATTTGTATCCCCCATCAATGCTGTAGAAATAGCAGTCAAGAAATTATGCAATGTATTGCATTAGACAAATCTGTTCTAAAAGACATATATAAAATGTTGAAAAGCAAAACTATGGCTTTAAGGATGAAAACGTCACATAAGTAATGGTATTTTCAGTTGATTCATATTGTTGCTACTGTGGGCCAGACAATGTTTCATTGATTATTATGAGTCTGAATTGACTTTGATGACACTATCAATAACCCCAAATATTAAATTGACTAAAATATTTATTACTTGGCTGGAACTTGTAATAATTTTTAATTTTGATGATTATTTCTCAATGCTTGATAGTTGTTATTTTCAGATTGCTTAATACTTAACCAATAATTGTGGGGATGGTGATAGACCGGGCTGTGTTTCATTCTGTTGAACATAGGATCACAATGAATGAGAAACAAGTTGATGACACAGTGTAACATCCATGACCATACTTGAGGAAATTGTGAAGATGGTATTTTATTAACTGTCTGGGTCATAGAAGCATACATAAGTTCAGGATTCTGAAAGACAATTCTCACAATAGGACTGCACCTTCATTTTATTAAAATTCAAATATGTGTTCTAATGTGGTAATAAAACCTGAGTTTTGCACATACTATGTGACACATTTGGGGCAGTTAAAAAGAGGGAGCTCTTCAACAAATGGATTGACAGATGCAGCATCAGAGGAGTCCAGCAGGAGAACAATTTTGAGGATGGCACCGGACCTGACAATGGTTCAGTCTGTGGAGCACAGGGTCCCTAGGATTGGGGATCAGCTGGGTGCCCCTGTGGCAGTCATATGCTTATGTTAATTTTATCATTGAGCTATAGGGGTGGAGTCTGGCCTGTTAATCTGGAGATAGCCATTGAGTAGCCAATGAGGCCTTTATGTGGGCATGGCTCTCTCCTGAGACTTCTGGGAAATCTCATGATATTTCCCTCGTGAAGATGAGAAGCTATCTTCCCCAGTTGTTGGGAGTTAGTCTCAGAGACGATGAATCACAGACAAGACTAGATGGCCGTCTCCGAGAAGCTGGAGGAGCCAGTGGAGAGGTCAAGAAGCTTTGCCCTGATGAAGCCAGACCTCTGAAGCTAGGGCGACCACAAGGACACCTCTGCCAATGATGAGTTGCTTCTGCTGTTGATGAACCCTGAGCCCTGGAAGTGAGGAGCCATGTGGAGACCCCTGCCAGTGCCAGGGGTCTGTGACTTCGTGAGTTGGAAGGAGACTTTATAGACTGATGTCGGGCATATGGGTTAATATTGGACTTATGACTTTGAACTGGACTGGGTTCAATGTCCTGTTCCTCTTGTATAGAAACCTTTTCCTTATCTCTATATATATGTTTATGAAATTTGTTCCGCTAGCCTACCCGGACTAACACAACCCCCAAACAACAGATTAGATTAAGCTTCACATTTACTCATCCAAATTTGTGCACGTTTTCCCCTTCATTATATTATTACTGGATTCAATGAGTACTATAGATCTCCATTTTCTTTTAAGGAAGGGCTCAATCAATTATTTTCTACATTTTGCATTTCTTTTCTCTCACTGTCAGCGTAGATAAAAGTAATAAAATTTAAAAATTTTAAAAAGTAATAAATTGAGGACATAAGGTGAATAAGAAATTTAAATCAATATAAATAATATTGAAGAGCATACACCAAACACTTTCTTCCTCATCTTTGGGTAAAAGAGCTGAAGAATCTTAAAATACACTCTAAAAACTATGCAAAAACGATTTCTATCTATCTAGAGATATAAAGAGAAAGACAAAGAGATTCAAATATATAAAAGTGTCATTATAGGAAAGATTATTTTTATTCAGTTTATTGGGGGCTCCTACAACTCTTATCACAATCCATACATACATCAATTATATGCAAAGTACAAGGAGTAATCTTGAAATATTTTCTTGATGGACAAAGGACAGTCACAGGAAGAACATTAAGAAGAAATTTTAATACAGTGGAAAGCTATTAGTGAGGGAAAAGTCAAGAAAATTTTACCAAGAATTTTTTTCATGACAACATAAGCTTTGGGGGTAGCAAGTGCTATCCTATGAGAATTTCACTGGAAAACTTTACCCCATCCATCCTACAACCTGTTACTGACCCATCAAGCTTCTTTTTGTTCCCCAAATGGGTCCCTCAAGCACTCTGAAATCATTGTTTTGGTGTGGATTCTCCTGGGAAGGATGAGAGAGATGGAAATGCCACCTTCAAAAGTATATAGATACCAGAAGGATGCAGTGGAGAAGAGATTCAAGGCTGAGAAAAAGCAAATGCACCAAGACAAAATGGAATTGGAGGTCCTTCTGTTGTACACAGGATTCTATGGGTCGAGAGAAATCATATATTAATTGATTTGTCGTATTATGAAATACATGATTTTCTTTTGTTCTAAGTATATTTGATTTTGTTCAAACACACACATATATTAGTAAAGTATTTAAAATTGAACCAAGAAATATATACTCAACACAATCATAGATCATTACAATAAAATTTAGTTCATTCTTTGAGAATGAAATCTTTTTTACTCTCAATGTTATACTATAGCAATTCAAGCAGCTCCTTTGCTATTGGCCAGGAACTTTGTGATTGATAATATTTTCTTATCAAAAGATAAACATTATTAAATACCCTGAACTTTGTATGAAAATTTTGAAATTCTTGACAAAAAATAAATAGTTTAAAATTCTAATTAAATTAATGTATCAATAGCAATACATTTGTAAATATTGATATTGAGAAATTAATTAAATTTAATATGAGCAAACAAAGTGTACTTCATAATATTTCTCATTCCATAAGTGTGTAAAATTAGACATTTTTTCAATTAAACTAATCACACCCCTCTTCTTGAATGAATGTAATGTAATCATAGTTTTAAAAGATTGAATAATTGTGTTGACACAGTATGAGACCTAGCAGAGCCAAGATAGTTTCTATTTTACATAATTTATTCAGCCTAAATTTAAATAATTACTAAATAAGATATAACTCAATACATTTACTATTTAGAATTACTATTTATTTGTTGTATATATTTATCTACTTTTATGGTAAAAAAAATTAAAGTAAAATTGGAAAAGGACTCAGAAGAGATGATTTCATGCCTTGTTAGGTATATATAGAGAATTCCACAAACTCATGAGCTTGGGAGAGTTTTCCTTTCCTCAATTATCCAGCATGGATAAACTCTAGAGTATTAAAAGGCCATGAAAAAATTCATACCTTACCAGCATTAATCATTCACTCATAAATGCCTGCTGAATGAGACATACAATCCGTTATATAGTTGCACAATAAGTCAACATTAGGTATGATCATAGATTATCTTTACTGAGTGCTTACAGGTGTGAGACTTACAAATGTGTGTTAGTACAAGTTGACAAGAAAAAAAAATACAAGACCACTCATGTAAGTGTAAGAAAGAGCTTTATATCAAGGACTAATTGTATGTCAGGAAAACATCCCAGTCCAGTCCAGATTAAGTCCCTAAGTCCAGTATTGGCCCATAAATCCAATACTAGTCCATAAATTCCTCTTCAGATTCACATAGTACGTGCAGTGATGCTGAATGCAGGAAGATCACTGGTTGATGGGTGAAAAGCCTTGTGGATCCGATGCTTGTGGAAGCTTCTCAGCAGGGGTCTGGGTCTCTACGGGCCTTCTCTAGCTCTCTAAGTGCCTCAATAGAAGGAAGGTAGCAGAGAGAGGGGTCCACCTCCAAGTCGAAAGACAGGAAGTTCCCAGAATCTGCTTGAGAAAGCCAAACCCAAAAAGAGGCTTTGACATGATTGACAGGCTAGACTCCATCCCTGTACTTACTTCAGGTTGACGTGAAATTATTTAACTACCACAGATGCATTTTTTCAAATGTTTCTCACAGTAATTTTATTAACAGAGAGTCCCAATTACCAGCTCCATTTCCCCACAGAGAAACTGAAGTTTATAATGCTTTATTAATGTTCCCTTTATAAGGAGCTAGTAAATGACTATACAAATTTGAATAATTAGATTTTAAGACCTAAAATTGCATGTTTTAGAACTGACTCATCTTTCATTGAACTAATTGGCTATGATTTCCAAATACATTCTGTGCCAATTAGTCTCGTAACCACAAAGTCTGTTGAGACTATTCCAACTCCTTAAACTCTGGTCCACTAACCACAAAGATAATTCAGATACAGTATCATGAATCTAAGACATTGTGTCGATCGTGACCCATAATGACCTTATAGAACATAGTACCATGGCCCACACTGGATCTGAGGCTGTAACCTTTACTGGAGCACAAAGCCTCTTCTTTCTACTACAAAGTGGAAGGTGGGCTTGAATTAGTGACTTTGTGATCAGCAGCCCTGTGAGTAACCAACTACACTCCCAGGGTTCCTAACTCACCTTCATTTGTTTTTGAGGGTTGAAAATATAGAGATGATTCTGATTGGTGCCATAGAAAGCCAATAATTAATCAATAGTAGAGATAGAATTTTCTACTTTCTTGATACTCTAATTGTATGCTCTATCAAACTGCAAAAAGGCATCCTTGAAAAATGAGCCATATGACACTAGGATTGAAAAAAGAAAAATAGACAGTGCCATGGTCTTTAGCCATTATAGCTGAAGCTTGACCATTTTAATGCATAAATTAATAACAAACTAAAATTTGATTTAAAAGCTGACCTTGAACTGACCATTGGACATTAAAATGCTGCTCAGAGAGAACGGTTCTAATGATAGAGGTTGTTTTTTTTTAATCATTCAATAGATTGAACATATTGCCACTATTTCTGGCTCCTGAACCAGGAAAGGATTATTTTTCTCTTTACTGGCAATTAGCTGAATATATAATTTTGCACAATCATTTGTAATTATTTCTTGGACATGTTTCCCATACCTTTCATCCAATTCCAAATGCCCAGCATATGCACTGTGCTTTTGAAGTTAGGTGAGAAGTGGACGTGTTTACAATATAACGATTGGCAGCCATTACACTTGAAAAGGGACCAAAACTGCACTGTGCCTTGCAGATGTCAGCACAGCAAAGAATTCTCCTTATAAGCCCAGCAGTACATCATTTTATCAAGCACATCACTTTATAGAAGTAGCACACATCTTTACCTAAATTAACTTCAATAGCCAAGATAGAAGATATGATTACAGTGTCACAAAATGTTATTTTGCTTTCTGTGGATGAGAGTCATTGTTTCAGAACAACCATTACTATAGCAACAGTGTGTACTTCTGGTGTGATCTCTCAGAACTGCATCTTACTTTAGTATGGCTGTTGAGATATAGAGTAGTCTTGGGTAAATTACAGAATCCTCTGAGTTTTAGTTTCAGCATTTGTAATGAGGATCAGGAAATTTATTCTACAAAGGGTCATATATTAACTAGTTTAGGCTTTTAGGTATCCATAAATAATGTGTAAACTAACCAGTGAGGTTTGTAATTGAAATTACATGTTATTTTCACAAGTAACAAGATACTATTTCCCTATGTTTTTTTTCAGTCATTAAAAAATGTGAAAACTATTTTTAATCATATTCTGTACAAGAACAGCAGGCAAATCATATCAGTGACTTATAGTTAAATTAGTATAGTAATCATAGCCCCCTTAGGAAATTTTGGTGAAGAATGGGAGATATAGTACAGATGAATATGTTAGTATTATTTTAGCTGTTGCAATTTTTATTCACATATAGTTCCTTTTTACTAGTCATCCTATAAGTTTGTGTATGTATATATATACATATATATACACACACATATATATATAGTAACCATATTGTTAGTAGAACAATGTTCTTCCAAACAACGTGTTTCTTGAGGAACTGGTCTAAGAAATCACAGTCCATTTTCCTAATTGCAGAGCATTTGGCCATATAAATCAGTGGGAAAATGAAGCATATTTGCACTAGGTGAGATGAATGTTTTGACTTATTGTAGCCTCCTCGGTGCCACAAAATTTTAGTAATTTAAGATTTCAGACAGACCAGCAATAATGACATAGGGATCAAATTTCGTGAGTTGGGTAAGGCAGCAGACATCAGTTATATGTACAGATTTTCAAGTTGGTAAGTCATCAATATGACACAATCTTATAATGAGTACATTCAGAACTGGTCAATTGAGCAGAAGTTTGAAACAAAAAATACAATCCACTGGGGAATTCACATATTAGGCATGAAAAGTCAATATTAGAACTAAAGGCAAAGCTTATAGTGCATCTAGGAGCTTCGTGATGGAGTATCTTGGGCTGCACAACTTCAAGAGGAAAGAAGGGACTTAACTTTGAAAGAAAAATGGTTTGGGAACTGAGGACAATAGGGTATTAATTCCTACTGTCCCCGTGCATAATTTGTAGCAGCTAGATGTCATTATTCATCTGGACGTCATCTTTGAATTAAAGAGGGATCTGATTCCAATGTCTCTGTACCTAGTTACACCATTGTTGTTTACCAATCCTGGTTAACACTACAAGATTTTATGGCCACCTTTTGTCCTACATGGCAAAATATATAGACAAATATACCATTGGCCACACACACAATGAAAATAAATACTTGTCTTGCAAAAATCAACAAAATGTTAGCCATGTAGTAAATATGGAGAACTTCCCAAGTTCTCACTATTTCGTAGAGAAGAAATGGTCCAGCAAGGTCCTGGGATTGCATGCGCAGCTGCTGTTGCTGCCATTCTCTGAGGACTTGCCCAGGCCAGAAGCAAGATGGAGTGAGGATGGCATTCTTAGTAAGTCAATGTAATGCATAGAGACACTTATGAACCAACACTAAATTTGTACATGGAAATCCATCAACCATTTCTATACGAGAGACTTAATGACTTTCTCTATTTAAAAACAACTTATAAAATTCTCATCAAAGGAAGAAGAGATAAAAGTGTATGCATTAAAATTGTAGGAAATAAAATAATAGTCAAATTAGTATTGCTAATATATTATTTTTTCTGAGTTTCATGATAATTATGGCATCTTTTTTTAGACTTACACAATTTTGTTGGTATTTATTTTCTTATTCTAAATAAGCATGACATTTCAGCCTCTTATTTTATTCATATTTTATTTCAAGAGAAACCTCCAAATTGATCATCCTTTCAGCTCCCCAAAACATGAATCATCCCACAGTTCAAAAATGGGCTTCCTTTTCTGGCACGGCCATCCCTCGCCTGCTGTTCTTTGAAATAATGAGGAGGTGGATGATCATATCAACAAACCCTTAGCTCATTGCAAACTCTCTGCCTGTTAATTTCCCCACAATATCTTTTCTCCTCACTGTGGATTGCTAGTGGTGCAGCTCTGACTCTGGCTCACTTATTCCCGACTCTGGTCAGAAATAGCATGCAAAGTTGAATGTGTATATTTGAAGCAATTTTGGCCAAGTGTGTGATCTTTTGGTAGGCTGTCTTTAAAAAATTTCTCCTATAAGATAACAATCATTACCATGACTCAGAATTGTGCAGTGTGCTCAACAAACTTATGCAAATAAAGTGTTTAAAATCATTTCAGATTTACAGGAACTATTCAATAAGTATTAGGCAGTGATGTCTTTATTTTCATCATAATTGGAAGGAACTGCTCTTATGTTTCATATTTTTGGGATATTAATATTGATGAGATAAGCATCATCACAAGGTAAGCCATAGATCCAAATGATAACAGAATAAGTAAAATGTGCTCAAAGAGATGTTGAAAGTCTTTGCCAAATGTGCTCAAAGAAACAATAAACAATAAAATGTGCTCAAAGAGATGTTCAAAGTCGTTGCCAACTGACTAGGAAGGCTATTTTTTTCACCAGAACCAAAGCCCCTGCCCGTCAGTACATTCTGGTACATGGCAACATGCTAGGGCATGGCCGAACTGTCCCTGCGCATTTCTGAGTCTCTGCCAACACTTTATAGGAATAGGATGTTTCATTGTCCCATCTCAGAAGGACTGGAAGTTTTGAACAGCTAACTTTGTGATTAGCAGGATGTGACAGTCACCTAATCTGGTGTCAATTTGAGGATTATGAGACTAGCGATGGAATCTAGCCTGTCAATCTGGAAATAGTCAATGAGACCTCTGTATGGGCCTGGACCTCTCCTGAGAATTCTGGGAAATGGGGTCATTTCTTCTTGGAGATGGACACTGTCTCTCTGGGTTCCCTTCCTTGGAGACTTTGTACCGACAACATTCACTGCCTGAGAGACTCCACTGCCAAGGCTGGCTCCCTGCGAGACATCCCTGAGGAGAAGCCACAGAGACCTACCCTGATGTGGCCAGAAGCCACGTGGAGAGTCCTGCCAGCATTGAGATGCTTACAATGCCACTGGATCCAAAGACTTTCTACCCACTGGCTTGTGATCACCCTGCATTCGACGTCATGGCTTGTGTTTTGTGAGTCTGAAGAAGACTTTATAGATTGACATCAGACCTATGGCTTGTAGGCTTGGACTGGACTGGATTGTAATGCTTTCTTAATGTACAATTATCTTTTCTATAAAATTCTCATATGCATATACATGTTTATGATTTTTTTCTTTAGACTACCCAGACTAACACAGTGCAACAGACTCCAAAACTAGACTAGACTCTAAATCTCTAAAACAAAGAGAGGACTAATTTGTTGACACAATGGTAGCTTCAATCAATAGTCCTCCTCCTCAGTTACTAGACGGCGAGCACTTGGCAGGTTTCCACAAATCAGTCCCATATAAGGATGCACCATGTCTGACATGTCTGTATTAAACCAGACATATAACTCACGGAGAGTTACTTGTTTAATCTACTCCCTTGGTGATAGAGTCAGGCACATCTTTGTGAATATAACAACAAACTGGCAGTCTAACAAGCATCTTGTAAGGATAGATGCAAGTGATTTGGGAGTTCCTGGGGAGAAGACGATTTTATAATTTCAAATCAGCTTTATAGCTCACTTCCTTCCTCCCGGTTTGTTAAAATAATACAAAAATGTCAAGCAGTCCGGCTTGTGTGCTCAGGAATCCACTTGACCTTATTTTGCTCACAATTCCATGTCCAAATTAACAATAAGACAAAAGCACATTCATTTCAGATGGCCAAATAAAACACCTTGTCATCAATAGGAAATAAACGAATATCAATATATTTGATGATATGTGTACAATTTATCTGAATTACTTTCTTTGGTATTACATCAATAGTTAAATGTGTTTCAGTATAACAAATGAATGTATCCATCTTTTTTTATGTCATGCATTTCCTTTGGACACACATTTTCTGGAGGATTTAAAAAATGTATCCTGGAATGGTATTCATAGTTTTAATAAAATAGCTTAACCTACATATGGAAACAAGCAAACAGACAAATAAAATAACAAGTACCCCAATATTGAAATACATTGAAAGCATCCTGTTTATGGGAATTTTCACATTTATTTTTAAAAGTATTTCAACTTCTAGAAGCAGAAATTGATGTATGTACAAATTTTAAAATGACAATATTGCATTTAAAATTTCTTATAATTTGTTCCTGTATGTAGTTTGAACTTAATAACTAGGCCTGTAAAATCAATGAGGAAAACTATCCAGCATAAGATAATTTTCAAAATTTAGCAAGTCAACAATTCTTAAACTGAGGAATGGCTCAGAAGAAAGAAATCTCCAGGCGATGCTCAAACAATTAAACCTGGAGAGACACTTGTTCCATACATGGCAAATTCCACATTTAAGCAGTTACCCGTTGTCGTTTTTTCTTTTCTCTCAGTTTCTTTTGCAGCAACATATATTTAATTTTCCTGCATAGATTAATGTTCACCTTGCATTGTTTATTTTGTTCAAGTAGTCTGGAAAAGAAATACAAAGCAGGCACAAACTCCTAAGAAACAATTCATGAAAGTTATTTCAAAAAAGTAGGTTAAAGCCCTCTTTTAAACAAAATACATTCCAGTATTCTTTCAAATTTATTTTATTGAAAGCATTATCCATGAACTCCGCTCTCAGAAACCATGCCTACAAAGTAATATATATATATATGTGTGTGTGTGTGTGTGTGTGTGTGTGTAACTCATATTGATATGAATGAAATATATACAGCAATGCAGAGAATAAGTAGAAGAGGTTTCATATTGTTTTTCTCTTCTACCATAGTTAAATGTGAAGTTCCTTGCTAACCAGTTACTCTAATTGGAGATCTGTCACAATCATACCCTCCCGGCAGTTCAGGAAAGCTTGCTTTTCTTAAAATGATGATACAAATATGTTGTTCTCAAGGGACCCAGGAGGATCTTCTGGAATCCAAGACAGGCTCCCCAATCATGCAAGCTAGCATGAGGCAGAAGTAAGAAAGGAAGAAGAAAGGGAGATAAAAAATGACATGTTGAAATGGTCTTAGGCAGAGCAATCCTAAGTTAACTGGGTTTAATAAAGGTTACCAAAGTTACCTTGCCGGACCAGATGCTCCTAATTTCTATAACTTTGTTTTAATTTCAATTTATATCTCATCATCCCATATGCTTGCACTTTTAAAGCTATTTATCTGCCAGACTGAAGTCCCCTGACCTAACTACTGCTCGAACTGCTCATGGAGTGTGCTCTGCTCCCCATACAGCAACCAACTGCTCAAAAACAAGGCACACAAACCAGGTGCCCTGTTCTGCTGTTGCCTCATTGAAAACAATTTTCCATGTATTCTTTGAATGACTGGGCTGTGTGTAGTTGCCAGATCAGGCCTTTTGACAATGGATGTAGTTAAGTACTAGTACTCCTAGTCCCTTTCTAAGGTACAATTATATTTTTAGGCACTGGCTAGTCCAGTGTCAGTCACTGGGCATTGCAAACTGTTGGCTGTTTACCCAAAAGTTGGGGATTTGCTTTGTGGTCACCCAGGACTACCTTAAAAGAAATAGCTGTAAAAAAAATCAGCCATAATAAATGTTCTTGAGCATAGTTCTCTGCCACACATGGGTTAACCATGAGCTGGAAGCTACTGCACAGTGACGGGTTTCAAGCCAGTGCTGGTGACAGTTTTTTCTATTTTTGTTTTCATTTTAAACAAAGATTTTATTGGCACATAATCCATATAACATGCAATTCACCAGTTATGAGTGGTATGATCATTACCACAGATAATTTTAGAACATTTTCTTCTTTCTTGTTCTTGTTGTTATTAATTCCCTATTCCCCCCAACTTCCTCTGCCATACCACCAAGAAACTATTGGTTCAGTTATTGTCTCTACAATGTATCTATACTAGATTTTGTAAAGAGAAAAACATGCAAAAACAATAATAAGAAATGAAAGCAAAAACATATCCAAAAAAACCTAACAATAATAATAAAATAAAGCAGAGGCAAGCCTCAATAGAAAAGGAAGTAGAAAAGATTTAAAAACCTGTACCAAATTTAAAATGGGTAAAAAGAGAAATCAAATAACAAGATGTTAAATCATTGCATTTTCAACGATTCACTTTGCAATGTCCTCTGCAAGGCTCTTCATATTCCTCATGCTTGGTCAGAGGGGATTCACCTTTGCATTCCCTCCACCCAACCCTCTCTTCAGCCCTCCAGCAGCTCCAGGCTAAAGGGGCTCAACCATCTTGGTCTCCCCACATCCCCTGCTCCCCTCTCCACTAGTAACCACTCTCTAGTCCATCGGGATTTGTGGGGTGGAGTTGAGACCATGATGGTTGGGAGGGGAGGAAGGCTTCAGGAACTAGAGGAAATTTGTATGCATCATCACTGCCCGGCTGCCCCTTGACTGTTCTGTCTCCTCCCTGTGACTCCCCTGTAAAGGGGTGACCAATTACCCACCAGTGGGCCTTAGGTCCCCATCCTGTTCTCCCCCTCATTCATAATGATGAGATTCTTGTTCTTTGATGCTCGATACCTGTTCCATGTGGCCCCTCTTGATCACACATGCTGGTGTGCTTCTTCCACGTGGACTTTGCTGTTTTCTGTGTTGAATGGTGACTCAATTATCTCCAAGTCTTTGAGAGTCCAGACATTCAATCATTTGGTACCTGGGCATCATTGTTTCTCCTACTCTGTTTGCTTCTGTATCCATTTGTCTTTAGCGATATCGGGAGTCAATTGGCCCATTGATTATAGTTTTTTTTTTCCTTTGATGCCGATGTCAGATTGTTTCAGCATCTCATGATCGCACAGGCAAATGAGCTTCTTCTATGGCTCATGCTACCACATAGTCTACACATGTCCTCAGTGGGCACAGTGATATGTGTGTTTTGCCTAGACCTTTCACCACTGTGTGGCCACACTGGCTGTTATGTTTCTTCTGTGTTGGTGTGGTCTCTTCCAAAGTAAATGGTCTATTGTTTATCTTCAGGCTTTTACGACCCCCCAGACGATATCTCCTATGATGGCTGAACACCATCAGCTTTCTTCACCACATTTGCTTGTGCACCCATTTTACTTCAGTGATCATGTTAGGCCTTGAGGAATAACAGATTCATATAACAAAGTGTTCTTGCACTGACGGAGCACCAGGGTAAAGGCCCAAGATCCACTTTGCTACTATAGTACTTGGCCTATAGATATATTCTTAAATTTATTCCCACCTTATACTACATAGTTGTATTTATGTATGGACATACCTAAGTTTAGATCTCTGCAAGTGCCCTTTGCCCTCTAGCTCATCCCTCTATTTCCTTCCATCTGCCTCCTGTCCCACCATCATGTTCTACCGTCATTGGCATTTCAATGTTACCTCACAAATTCATTGTCCTTGCTTACTCCCGACAAGACCTCCCACACCCACCTTTCCATTGATTCCAGACCACTTGTTGCTCCCCCACCCCCATCCATGTGTTTGTCCACACCTCCTTCTCCAACCCTCCCTCGTGTCCCCAGTAATCGCTGTTTGCCTAGTCCTTTCTGTGGCACATTGGGTCTCCAGAGGGATGTATTCCTCTGAGCATCATGTGTCGGCGTGGAGCTTGGACCAGCTCTCTTCCTCTTCCTCCTTTCTTGTCTTTGTCCCCGTGGGTGAGGGATGCTGGCCCCTCCCCCAGCCTGTTCTCTGCCACACCCACTTCTAGGATAGGAGTCCATCTGCCTCTGGTTGCGTTTGGCTCTGTAGCTCTCTCTCTCTCTTGTTGCATCCTTCCATGCATCTACGCTGTCATCATGATCGAGTGCTTTGTGGTAGGAACCGCTCGCCCACTCTGGTTTCTGTGTAGATAAGACCAGTATTCCCCCCCCTCCCCCGGGTGGAGTAATGCCCCGTTCCCTCTGCTATCCTTTCACTTTTGAACTCCCTTTTATCTCCCTATGCCCTCCACCTTCATCCTTCTCCCATTACTGTGTTGCACCCAACATGTACCTCTCTGGGTTTGGTCCTCCCTCCTCCCCTTGCCCTACATCTTGTACCAATTGTTATGGTATAGGGGTCTTCTCTTTTATACTCACCATACTGTTTCTACTTACCTCAGGTGGCTCATGCAGTACTTCTCCTTTTGTGATAAACTGGTTTTGCTCAGCATAATTCCCTCCAGTTCTCCCTACGCAGAGATGTGTTTCATGAGCTCGTCAGAGCTTTTGAGTAAGACATAGTATGTGACAGAGTTTGTTGATCCATTCATCTACGGATGGAAATTTAGATTGTTTCCAACTCTTTGTGATTGTGAATTGTGCTGCAATAAACATTGGCATGCATACAACTGGCTGTGGTTTATTTCTTGTCTCTTCTGGATATATTCCCAATAGTGGGATAGCTGGATCACAGGATAGCTCAACTTCCATTTTCATTAAGTATCACCACACTACTTTCCATAGTGACTGTACATATCTACATGACCACCAACAATGTAGAAGTGTTCCTATTTTACCACATCCCCTCCAGCATTTGTTGCACTCTGATTTTCTGATGTGGGCTAGCCTCAAGGGTGTTAAATGATATCTCATGGTTGCCTTGATCTGCATTTCTCTAATAGCTAGTGAGCGGGAGCATTTTCTCACATGTTTATTAGCCATATGGACCCCCTTCCTAGTGAAACTTCTTTTCAGTTCTTTTTCCCATTTCTTCAAAGGCTTATCTCTTCTACTCTTCTTGCAGGAAATGAGGGTATTATAGATTTTTGTAATAAGCCTTTTGTCTATTGTATCATTGCTAAAAATCCTCTCCCAGTCTGTGGTTTGCCTGGCTACCCTCTTGGTAAAGTCCTTTGATACACACATGTGTTTTATTCTTAGTAAGTCCCATTTGTCAATTTCAGGTTTCCCTGCATTTGTATCCTGGGTCAAAGTTCTTAGATTTTCCCCGATTCTCTTGCTAATGGTTTTGATGATTTGTGGTTTTACTTCCAGGTCCGTGATCCACCATGATCCACAAGTTTGTTCTTGTGCATGGGGTGAGGTAGAGATCCTGATTCATTTTTCTACATGTAGATTTCTATTGTCTCCAGCACCATTTGTTGAAGAGGGCATTACCCTCCCATTTGATGCTTTTGGGGCCCTTGTCAAAAATTAGTTGTCTATATACTAATGGTTTTATTTCTGGGTTTTCTATTCTCTTTCCATTGATCTGTGTATCTGTCATTGTGCCAGTACCATGCTATTTTGACAATTGTGGCTTTGTAGTGAGTGTGAAAAGCAGGAAAAGCCAGCCCTCCAACTGTGTTCTTATTCTTGAGGAGATCCCTGCTAATTCTGGGCCTTTTCCTTCTCCATATGAAATTGGTTGTCAGATTTTCTAGCTTTCTGAAGAAGGTTGTTAGTATTTGGATTGGGATAGCATTGAACTTATAAAGTGTCCTGGGTAGGATAGACATCTTTGCTATATTTAGTCTGCCAATCCATGAGCATGTGATATTCCTCCATTTGTGGAGATCACTTTTTGTTTCCTGTAATAGGGTTTTGTAGTTTTCCTTGTATAGGTCTTTTGTTCTTTTGGTTAGATATATCCCAAGGTACTTCAATTTATTATTGGCTATTGTGAATGGTACTGCCTTCTTGATCTCCTCTTCTGTGTTCTCATCAGATGTGTAGAGCAGAGCAATCGACTTCTGTTTGTTGATCTTGTATCCTGCCAATCTTCCATATTCCTCCATCGCTGTTAGTACTCTGGATGTGGAACTCTTGGGATTTGCAACGTACAGGATCATGTCATCAGCAAATAATGATAATTTGACCTCCTTCCCTCCCATTTGGATACCTTGGATGTCTTTCCATTGTCTTAAGTTATTTGCTAAGACTTCTAGTACTATATTGAATAGTAGTGGGAATAAGGGGCATCCTTGTCTAGTTCCCTTCTTCAGTGGAATTGATTTAGTCTTTACTCTATTGACTATTATGTTAGCTGTCGGCTTCTCATAGATAGCTTGTATTAACTTGAGGAACTGTCCTTCTATTCCTATCTATTTGAGTGTCTTGATTAGGAAAGGGTGCTGGATGTTGTCAAAAGTTTTTTCTGCATCTATAGATATTACCATATAGTACTTATACTTCATCTTATCAATATAATGTATAATGTTATATAACATTAAAGTTTTTCAATAGAATTGGTCGAATTTTTAGTCTTCCTCTCTTCCTGTGATTCCACAAACCTAAGCCATGCTAGCCTGACCATAATCACCTTATGAAGACAGCTTGGTGAATACAAGCCTCTTTCAGCTTTTTACTTTTCTCTGAAGTCAATAAAAAGACCCACAATTAATCTCAAAAACTCTCTCTTACTTAGCTTGACATAGCCTTCTAATTCTGCTTAACTGCAGTACTAAACTACTACCAACAGATCAGAAGGGAAACAATCTTATGACTTATTTTGACACAAAGAACTTTTCAGCCAAAGATCTAAGGGTTTTGAAAAGTATTCTTACTCAGTTTTATGAATTGCTATAGAAAGTAGAGGAGATGAAAAGGGAATAGAGTGGTGATCTAGAATACAATTTAGAAATATCATCAATCCTCTTTTTAAATCTGTCAGAGTTTAACTTTGGACATTGATTCTCTACTCTGAGATAAAACTTTCTTTAATTTTTAAAGAAACACAAGCATATGAAAAATGTCAGGAAAATTATATATATACTAAATGGAAATCCTGTTCTTTCATTCTGTAATTTTATGATTTCACTTATATGTATCTCAGAATAATTATACCACCCTATCCCAGAAAATATGACATTGTTTGGA
>PVJH01005608.1:98851-110319 GCA_004026705.1 Nesogale talazaci
GGGGGGGGGGGGGAGAGCGGTGCATTACTGCCCTCTGGTGGTCGTGGGAGCTACCCAACCTTGCTCCTAAGGGCTGCTGCTAGATTTAAAGTGCCAAGCCAGTGGGCTACAGTCCCGTACTCAACCACTATGCCTCCGGGGCTCAGCCCAACAATGTGAATTTATTACTAGGACTTCTTCCAGCTTTCAGCTGGATTGGGATTGGTTAGCTTTCCCCTCAAGTCTGGGTCCAAATCTCTTGTGCTATTACAATAAATGAAAGTCACAACACAGGAGAGTGTTTGAACATTGGTCTGCAATGTATGAGCTGCGGATCAATATGATCTCTTTCCAAGTGCAAACTCATGCTGACTTCCTACACTGCATTCATCTGGGGATATTTTTCAGATTCTCTTCTATAAATCTCCTAATTTTATCACTAATGAGAAAGCTGCTTTCTACTTTCTGATAATATAATATGAACTTACCAAGCATCAACTAATGTTTAAACAGAGTTTATGGACTGGGACTATGTGTGTTGCGATGTTCAACGTCACAGAGTCAGTTCTGATGCAGACCAACCCTAGAACCAAGCCCCTCCCACCGTGGCCCCATGCTCACCTCCACTGCTGTGCTTGAACTCGTGTTGGTACTACAGTGTCATCAATCTGTAGAGGGTCTTCTTTGCTCTTGACCATGCATTTCAAAAAGCACGGTGTCATGCTCCCTGAACTATAGATAGATATAAATCCAACTTTTTTTAATTCTTAAGAGAGAGAGAGAGAGAGATCCTGAGACTTACTTTAAAGCAAAACTAAACTTTACAATTACTTTGCATCCTGTAAGAAGGAAAGATGATTACATGACTGGTCTCAAGGTCCCTACTGAGATTTTCAGAGACTCTCTCATAATAGTTGGCTTTTCCTAGTGTGACTTCCACCATTCAGATTCTTTGCAGATGTATTTTATTCCCATATAAATCTTGATATTTGTTTTCAGCTAAATCCAAAGCTGATAGGAAAGCAATATGACTTTTTCCATGTTACAAAGCACAGTTTAGCATACCAAATCTTCAGGGTTTAAGTAGGAAACTTGCCTCATTGAGTAGTATCAAGTAGACCCTGACACAATGGTTGGCTCTGTGGTAAACTAAAGAGAAAAATTTTAGCTAGTGGTGGGTCCAAAAAAGGACAAAAACATATAGAAAAGCCATAAATTTAGCCGGACATTTGTTGAAGAATGGTAAGATTTTTAGAGTTCATAAACTGGCATTTACAAAATTTTTTGATTCCACAGTTGTTATCTATGAAATCTTGAACAAATCTTTTGTTCCCTAGAGTTTCAGGAAAACAGCTTCACTTGGCACAGCTGATTCTCTGTCTGGTGATACACTACTTATGTGTGTGTGTAAGCACATCATGTATCATAAAGTCAAGTAAAGGTAAAATACTACTCAGTTAACAAATACAGATCAGATGTTTACTATGCACAAACTGTCACAATTAATGATTCTATTATAGACATGCACAAATATAGATAACATGGTTCTTATTCTCAGGGAGATAATACCTTTTGAAGAAATGAAACTGCTATTAAGAATAATCTATAAATACCCAAGAACATTTTATTATCATAAATGTAACTTGTGTGCTATACTTAATCAGTGAAGTAGAAAGCAAATTATATTTTCTCATTTAAATTACAAGTGTTTAAAAAAGAAACCTTTATTGTTTCTAAATCAGACACACTGCATAAAAAATATCTCTCATGCCAAAGACACCCTTGTTACTTACATGGCTTGACCTTACCAACCACAGAGTGCACATCTCACTGAGAATAAGACACCATGGCTTTTCTTTTCCACAGTCTGGTCCTTATTTTGCAATGAGCCAATAAATCCAAACTGATCTATCTGCTCCACATCAATGATACAAAACAAATGGATGGAATTTCATTCCATTGTAAACTATTCAATTCAATTCCAATCAACATGCATACAAAGGGGTTCCCCCATCCAAAACCAGAAAAAAGTTCTGCTGGGCAGATTTTGTAGGAGGCATTGTGTCAGCAAGGGTTCTCTTAGAGAAATAAAAACGGGACACCAGTAATTCTATTTCTCTATTTATATAGAGAGAAATGTATATAAGATAAGAAAGAAATAGTTAACTATCTATAAAGCAGTACAGATTGTTCGGTGCAACACACTTGCATGAGACAGCTAGAAGACTAGCAGTCCTTCAAGTCTTGAGGGCCACTGAGTAGTCCTCTGTACAGCAATTCAGGCTATCTGTTCACAGGCAGCAAACAGCAGAGCAGGTCACCAACTGTCAGCCAGATGACAGAGTCCAACAGTCCCCCAGTCAAGAGATGTGTATCCCAGGAGCATGGCAAAGTAGGACTTGAAGGAACCTCCACTCACAGCTACACAGTCCCATGGATAGTGCTCATTGGAGGTCGAGGCACAGGATGAACAAGGCAGCTCTGTGGTCCGAAGATCCAAACGCAAGAGAGAGGGCAGGACTCGCTGAGCCCTTCCTATCTCTGCCCTTCAATTCATCCCATTTGTTAATTGGCCGTGCCATCACAACAGACCCACCAATCTTCTGTGGCTATGTTGGCATAACAAACCCACCCATCACAATCCACCCCTTGCCAACATGGCACCTGTACACAATTTTTACCCATATAGAATTTCCAGACATCAATGAAATCAAATTTATACTTAACATCAACATCTATTATACATATAAATGAGAACACACTGAGTCCTATTGTAGCTGATATATCATATATGAGCACAGAAAAGATTCAATAAGCTCATAAACAGAAAATACATGAACAATCACAAAGCTTGCTTCTGCAATTTATCACATGGTCATAATTGGTAGGTAGAAGTACCTTCTTCAACTATCTGTTCTGTATTTCCTTTGCCCTCAGCAATCACTTCATCTGGTTGTGGTTTTTTGCCTGGTGGGGTGACCCAGACCTTCATTCCTGAGGGTTCTAGGTCATTAGCTGTCCTGTCATGATGTGGTTGCTGTAATTTATCATTAACTTTTATCAAAGGGCATGTTAGCACTAAGAGTCGGCCTATGGGATCTCCTGGATTCTAGACATATTCATCTTTACCCCCATTATGTAACTCCAGTCCAATTTCTTCTTGATAATCTGGATCAATCACACCACTCAGTACAGTGACACCCTTCCTGGTGTGTTGATCCAAAGTCATGAGAAGCCCAAAGTGGCCAGGGGGCATTCTCAGCTGCCAGTTCAGTGGAATCCGTGTTGTGTTTCCAGGTGGGAGAGTTCCTTCCTTCGGGACCAGGACTTCCAGTCCCGAAGAACACAGGGTTGCTAAGGGCAGGAAGCAAAAATGCTGCAAGTGGGTCAATATGAGTAATAGTGAGTGGTGCCACTCCAGTTTCCACCCCTTGGTTCCTGGACTCATGAATCCTGGCTATTGGAGACACAGCACAATATATTGGCTGCTGGTTTAAAGCATATACAGCTTCCTGGAGAACACTGCCCCAGTCTTGCAAGTTGTTGCCATGCAGTTTGTGTCGCAGTTGTGTCTTTAGGAGCCCATTCCATCATTCTATCAAGCCAGCTGCTTCATGATGATGAATAACATGATATGACCAGTGGATTCCATGGGCATGGGCCCATTGCCACACTGAATTTGCTGTAAAGTGAGTTCCTTAATCTGAAACAATGCTATGGGGGATGCCATGCTGGTGGATGAGGCATTCTGTAAGTCCACGAATGGTGGTTTTGACAGAAGCATTGCGTGCAGGGAAGGCAAATCCATATCCAGAATAAGTGTCTATTCCAGTCAGAACAAAGCGCTGGCCCCTCCATGATGGGAGTTGTCCTATATAATCAACTTGCCACCAAGTTGCCAGTTGATCTCCCCGAGGAACAGTGGCTGTGCCCAAGTCAGCCTTGGTGAGTGGAAGTACATGTTGCTGTGCCCATGCATAACCTCCATCCCTGTCACCATGTCCACTTTGTTCAAGTGCCCATTGGGCAATAACAGGAGTGGCAGAGGAAAGAGGAGGGCCAGTCTCCACATTGTGTGTCATCTTATCTACTTAATTGTTAAAGTCCTCCTCTTCAGAGGTAACCCTTTGGTGAGCATTCACATGAGACATGATTACATTTACTTTTTTGGCCCATTCAGAGAGATCCATCCACATACCTCTTCCCCACACCTCCTTGTCACCAATCTTCCAATCATGTTCCTTCCAAGTCCCTGATCATCCAGCCAAGCCATTAGCCACAGCCCATGAATCAGTATACAGTCTCAGTATACACTCTCACATCTGGCCACTTTTCCTTGTAGGTGAACTGAACGGTCAGGTGCACTGCTCGAAGTTCTGCCCATTGAGAGGATTTACCTTCACCACTATCTTTCAGGAAGATCTCAAAAAAGGACTGTAGTGCTGCTGCTCTCCACTTACGAGTGGCACCCGAATATCGTGCAGAGCCATCTGTGAACCAAGTATGACTTTTCTGTTGTTCAGTTAAATTATCATAAGGAACTCCCCAGGAGGTCATAGGTGCAGAATTAGAAAGAGAAGGTAATGTGACTGGAGTGAGGACTGTGGACATTTGGGCCACTTCTTCATGAAGCTTACTTATACCTTCAGGTCCTGCTCTGGCCCTATCTCGTATGTAACACTTCCATTTAACAATGGAGTGTTGCTGCGCAGGTCCAACTTTATGACTCTGTGGGTCAGACAATACCCAGTTCATGATGGGTAGTTCAGGTCTCATGGTGACTTGGTGTCCCAAGGTGAGGCATTCAGTCTCCACCAAAACCCAGTAACAGGCCAACAGCTGTTTTTCAAAGGGGGAGGGGAGGTAATAATTGCAGAAGATGGCAGGACTTTACTCCCAAATCCCAATGGTCTACTCTGTGATTCACCAATAGGTGTCTCTCAAAGACTCCACACTGCATCTTTATCAACAACTGACACTTCTAGCACCATTGGGTCAGCTGGATCATATGGTCCCAGTGGCAAAGCAGCTTGCACAGCAGCCTGAACCTGTGGCAGAGCCTTTTCTTGTTCCAGGCCCCTCTCAAAATTGGAGGCCTTTCATGTCACCAGATAAATAGGTCAAAGTAGAACACCCAAGTGAGGGATATGTTGCCTCCAAAATCTGAAAAGGACCACTAGGTATTGTGCCTGTTTCATTGTTGGGGGAGCCAGATGCAATAGCTTGTTCTTCATTTTAGTGGGAATATTTCGACATGCTCCACACCACTGGACCCCTGGAAATTTTACCGAGGTGGAGGGTGCTTGAATATTTGTTGGGTTAATTTCCCAACTTCTTGAATGCAGATGCTGTACTAATTAATCTAAAGTCTTTGATACATCCTCCTTAGTGGATCCAATCAGCATGATGTCATCAATATAATGGACTAGTGTGACATTTTGTGGAATAGACAGGCAATTAAGGACCCTTTGGACTAAATTATGGCACAGGGCAGAAGAGTTTATGTACCTCTGGGGGAGAGTTGTGAAAGTGTACTGTTGCCCCTGCCAGCTGAAGACAAACTGCTTTTGGTGAGCCTTTGAAATTGGTATCAAGAAGAAGGCATTGGCCAGATCAATAGCTGCATACCAAGTACCAGGAGAAGTATTAATTTGTTCAAGCACATCTGGAACTGCAGCTGCAATTGGAGTCACCATCTAGTTAAGCTTATGATAATCCACTGTCATTCTCCAGGATCCATCTGTCTTCTTTGCAGGCCAAATGGGTGAGTTACATGGAGATGTGGTAAGAATCACCACCCCTGCATCTTTCAAGTCTTTGATGGTGGCACTGATCTCTGCAACCCCCCCAGGAATGCGGTATTGCTTTTGGTCTACTATTTTCCTAGGCAATGGCATTTCTAACGGTTTTCATTGGGCCTTTCCCACTATGATAGCCCTTATTCCACATTTCAGGGATCCAATGTGGAGGTTCTGCCAGTTGCTAAGTATGCTATTCCAATGATGCATTCTGGAACTGGGGAAATAACCACAGGATGAGTTTGACGACCTTCTGGACCCACAGTGAGGCGTACCTAAGCTAAAACTCCATTAATAACTTGACCTCTATAAGCCCCCACTCTGACTGGTGGGCCTTGGAAACCCTATGGGTCCCCTGGAATTAGTGTCAGTACAGAGCCAGTGCCCAGTAATCCCCAAAAAGTTTGATTATTTCCTTTCCCCCAATGAACAGTTGCTCTTGTGAAAGGCCGCAGCTCCCTTTGGGGAAGGTTAGAAGAAAGACTAACAGCATAAACCTTCTGTGATATGGCAAGGTCCTTCTTCCAAGGGACCGGGCCTTCCCCTCATTCAAGTTGTTGGGGGTCTGTAAACTGGCTCAGTTCTGGGAATTGGTTGAGTGATCGTGACTGCCTATCCCTCTGTTCACCTGATCCAGCATTCTTCTGCCTGTATAGGTCATGTAAATATTTAGTAGGTTTCCCATCTATCTCACTCCTAGAGACACCATGACTAAGTAGTTAATGCCATAATTCCACACAAGACAGGCTGCGTTGATTACCACGAAAGCCTTCTTGTCTATTATAACCATGTCCACCCTGCCTCTGTTGATTCAGCGCTGACACTTTCTCTCTGTCACCACAGAGTCCAATCAGCCCCATTGTGGGCAAATGTCGGGGTTCACTTAAGGCAGTTCCCACAGTTAATCCTGGTCCACACAACATAGCAATTATAGAAGCCTTCAAAGATGCTGGGGCCCACCTCACAAACTTATTCCTTATGGTTGTAATGAAGAATATGTCCTCAGAACACCCCCTTTTGGGGTCTATGGGAATATCCTGATAGATCCATTCCACCATACCAATTTCTCTCAGCTTTTGGATGCCTTCTTCTACAGTGTACCAAGTTAGGTCAGGCACCTCAAGTTGGTCTAATCTAGGCTATCTGGTAGCCCATGCCTCAGTGAACCAGCCAAACAAGGAGTTGGATCCTCTTTTAGCCTCTCTTGGTGAGACATTGAAAGAAGAGTCTGTGCTTAGGGGTCCCATATCCAGAAACTCAGACTGATCTAATATTATATTTCTTGCACCAGTAGTCCACACCCTCAGTAACCATTCCCAGGGATTTTGCTTGTACGTATTTGAAAGCTCCAGCAGTTCTTTGTGAGTATAGCATACTTGTTCTTGAGTAATTTACCTCGGCCTCACCCTTAGGACCTTTCCTTGCCTTAATTTTAGTTACAGGTCTAGCAGAAACGGTCAATGGTGAGGGTGTTTCCTGGGTGTTCTCAGCACTATCTTGTAAGTCATCTCCCTCAGGCAATGGTAGAGATGCAGCCCCACCTGGCGTTTCACCTTGAGTAGGTTGATTGATCTGCTCAGGTGTGGGTTGCTTTGTTGATTGTAGACTACTATCTTCAGCTGGGAGGGGCAGATCTAGTGACTGGGCTGGTTCACTTGTTTCTAATGGTGGCATAATATCCTCCTCTTCTGGATCATCAGCCCTACATATTCCTATCCCATGTTTCAGGGTCCCAATTTTTTCCTATCAATGCCCTCACTTTGGCTTCGGACATTGCTCTAGATCTGTCGTTTAGCTGACGTTGTAATTCAGTCACTCGCATAATGACACTTTGGACCTGGGTCTCAGCAATATCAGCTCTTTTACTACAGGCAAGGCTCTCCTTTGTAGCACACACAGAACCCTTCATGTCTGTGAGTTGGCACTTCAGGCATGCTTCTGAGTCCCTGAGGCAATCCCTCTGCTTAATCACATAGCCCATTGTAAGGAGAACCAGCCAACCAGTTTCCTTATACTTGGCATCTTGACAAAACTGCTGGAATATATCAAACATATGTTCTCCCAGAACCTCTCGTGTAACCAGCACCCCATCCATTGGTGCTCCTACTTTAGGTATTAGCTTTGCTATTTCACACCATGGGCTAGTAGGAGTGGCAGAATTACCCATGACTTTAGGTCTAGAATTAGCAACACTAGTGCTCTTAAGACTAATTAGATTGGAGAACCAACCAAAGAAACCCATAATTATGATTTTATTTCTCTACCAGCACTCCTGCTACCACTTGTGTCAGGCAGGGTTCTCTTAGGGAAATACAATCAGGACACTAGTAATTCTCTTTATATATATATATATATATATATATATATATACATACATACAGAGAGAGGTATATAAGATAAGAAATAAACAGTTAACTCTCAATAAGCAGTACAGATTGCTTGGTGCAACTCACTTGAGTGAGACAGCTAGAAGACTAGCAGTCCTTCAAGTCTTGAGGGCCGCTGAATAGTCCTCTGTACAGCAATTCAGGCTATCTGGTCAAGGCAGCAAACAGCAGAGCAGGTCACCAACATTCAGCCAGATGACAGACTCCAACAGTCCCCAGCTCAAGAGATGTATATCCCAGGATCATGGCAAAGTAGGCTCTACAGTCCATGATTAGGTGTCTCACAGGTAGTGTTGCTTGGAGGTCGAGGCATAGGATGAACAAGGCAGCTCTCTGGTCTGAAGATCCAAAAGCAAGAGAGAGGGTGGCACTTGCTGAGACCTTCCTATCTCTGCCCTTCAATTCATTCTGTGTGTTCATTGGCTGTGCCATCACAATAGACCCACCAATCTTCTGTGTCCCTGTTGGCATAACAAACCTACCCATCACAGGCATTTTTCCCACTAGACAAGCCTCAAACAACTCACTTTGAGTTAGTGCACCCAGTGGCTTCGTATTGGGTGGTTCTTTCTGGTGGTAGTACATTATGTTTGTAAAAGCAATTTCACCTCAACCTTGTGTTTTGTGATGGCCAATTTAAGAAGACAGCATGTATGCAGTTGTGAAATTTTGTTTCCTACTCAGGAAATATGCCACAGAATCTATTGTGATGTTGAACACAGATTACAAGGACAGTACTATGGGAGAAACTCATCTGTATTAGTGGTTTTCTTCTGAAAAGGTGAAATATTGATTGATGAAAAACCTTATTCTGGACATCTATCAACTTCTCCAACAGATGAAATTGTCTCTGTGTAGTGCATTTTCAGTTCATTCCACCAGGTCAGACTGTTAATCAAACTTTCTGTTTAGAGATTCTGAAAAGATAATGTAAAAATGTGTGACAAAAAAAGACCTAATTTGGGCTGAGCCCTGGTGGCGTAAGTGGTTGAGTGCAGGATTGCAGCCTGCACGCTTGGCAGTTCAAATCCAGCGGCGGCTATGACCACCAGAAGCAGTGATGCCCACAAAAAAAAAAAATCTAATTTTTGGCAGACAGGGGACTGGTTTTGTCACCACAACAATGCAGCTACTCACGCAGTCATTTCAGTGCACCCGTTTTTTTTTTTTTGCAAAAAACAACATGCCTCTCTTTCCCTGTGCACCTTCCCCACCTGACCTCACTAAGTGCAACTTCTTTCTCTTTTCACAAATGAAGAGGGACATGAGAGGACAGTGATTTGAGGAAATAAGTGGGGAAAAAGAAACAACAACAACAACAACAAATGAAGGAGGGACGTCAGCTATCCAAACCGATGAGTTTGAAAAATGTTTTCAAGCATGGAATCACAGATTTGATAAATGTAGTATGTGTAACTGAGAATATTTTGAAAGTTATGAGGTTTTATTACCCCAAAAATAAACACATAACTTTAAAAAAAAAAAGTTGTTTTTTGGTGTGTACCTCCTTGCAGGCAAGACTTTTTTTTTTTCTGACCCTAACCACCAGAGCTAGGTCAGATCTCAAGTTAAATTTCACCATCTTTTAAGACTGACAATTATGTCCCAAACTTTAGACACCAACTGAGAGCATGACATCTCTAACGTATCCTCAAGTCTAAACGATTGGTCTTCACTACTCCCTTGGGTTTGACAATTGGCTAGAACCCATCAGAGAACTTGGGCAAGTTCGATCTACACTTATGACAGCAATGCTATGAGAGCAACTAGCACCCCCACTTACCCAGCTGCCATGGAGCTGTCTGGCTTGTTCAGAGTTAGGAACTTGACTCCTGGGGACACCTTCTGTGTCACAGTGGAACTCTGCTCTATATTCAGCGGCTGCTTCTCATTTCAGAGATCGCTCTGAAGCCCTTCATCCTGAGGGTCCTCTGCGTAGACTTCTCAAGCAGCACTCAAGCAAGCCAACTGGACTGCGTGGGGCAAGGTGGGGGTGGGTTTCACAAAAGGACACACTGCCCTTCAATTTATCAATCTTTACCACCTATCAGGAAGTTTGGGGGAGCTTCTAAGTGTTTGAGCTCCCCTCTCCTGAGGGCAGTGGATAAAAATGCAATAAATAAGTCATTCTGGCAAGGTCAATTCCCAGCAGGGTGACATCATTAGCATAACCTGTGAGAAAAGTAGAGTCTAAAGTCTCATCAAAGATATTTCAGTTACTGGAGCAAATTCCAAAGTTTTAAGGGCTGTCTCTCAGGAACATATTGAGTTAGTCCGGGTAGACTAGAGGAACAAATTTCAGAGATACGCATATAGGTATAAGGAAAGGGTTTATATATAAAAGAAATGTGACACTAAGAAGGCATCCAATCCAGTCCAGTGCAAAGTCATAAGTCCAATATTAACCCACATGCCCGAAGTCAGTCTATAAAGTCTGCTTCCGACTCAGGAAGTCACAGGTCAGTGGGTGCAGAATTCTGGCGCTGGCAGGGGTCTCCCCATGGCTCCTCGCTTCTAGGGATCAGGTCCATCAACAGCATGCCACTCCAGCTTCAGAGGTCTGTCTTCATCAGGGAAAAGCTGAGTGGTCTCTTTGCTGGCTCCTCCAGCTTCTCGGAGGCTGCATCTTGTGTTGCCTGTGGTTAATCATCTCTGAAACTAACTCCCAACAACTGGGGAAGATAGCTTCTTATCGTCCCGAGGGAAATACCACGAGATTTCCCAGGAGTCTCAGGTGAAAACCATGCCCACACAGAGGCCTCATCAGCTACTCAATGGCTTTCTTCTGATTCACAGGCCAAAATATACCCCTACATTTCAATTATAAAATTAACATAAGCAGATGACTGCCACAACCACCCCTTGTTAATTTTATACTTTCACATAAATTTGTTACCATATGTAACCCTCAAATAAACAATAAAATAATTTTTATATCAAACAGGTTAAAACTAAAATACATATAAGTCAACATGTGTCACCATTGTTTGAAAATAACATTCTATAAGTGAAAAAAACAATAGATATCCTGTGCCTTACAATTGTAGTTACAAAATATCTACACCTTGATTCTATAATCCTATGAATGTATATTCTACCACCTATAAGAGTTTGCAAACCAAACTACCTCATGCCTTCATTCCCCCATTTTGGGTATGTAATCTCTATATTTCCCACTTACACCAACCCAGTACTGTAAGGAAACAATCATATCTTTCAACGTGAAGAATCTTCATTCTAGTTGGAAACTCGTGAAGTGTGCGTCCATTAGCAAAGTCAAATCAGGACAGACCATCCATAAAGT